>CAKNWT010301842.1:0-12067 GCA_932066315.1 Andricus coriarius | reverse complement strand
CAAGGGGCAAACTATGGTTTGGTAAGAAAATTGACTGAATTTGAGTTCAGAATTGAACTCAAATACGAGGGGGAAACAACTCTTAAAAAGTGGTCCAGCTGAGGTGGATTGCCCTGGACTAAAACCGATTTCCCTGATTTGTTTCCCAATTTCGTCTCACGGATACCTGCGTGAAAATTAGTTTGTTTAAGGTTACTTACGGAAATTATTTCGATTACCTGGATTACAAGTTAATTACTTGGATCAATACCGAAATCACTTTGAAATAATTGGATTAGAAGTAGATTACAAGTGGTTAACTCCATAGTAGAAGTTGATTACTTCGGATTACGAGCGAATTATTCCCGCTCAGAAGTGGATTACTGCGGAAGACTGTAATTATCACGGATTACAGTTAGATTACAATGGTCGGATAACCGCGCGGTCCAGAGGATTACCAGAGTTGTTTCCCATCGGTTACTTATTATATTTAAAATCGTATATTACATTCCAGGCACGATGATCGATCCTTCAGGAGCATATGGATATTGTTTGGGAAGTTTGTGGTCTTACGCTTCGGTGAGAGGAACTCTTACAAAACAGATTCAGGGTGTTAATTTGAGCAGTGGTTTCGTGTTTAGCGCAAATATTCGTCCTCCTAGAATCTATTTCATCGATTCTCTGACATCTAAAGTCGTAGCCTACAATTTACATGGCGTACGAGGAACTATGGGTAAGTTTTTAATAAAAAAATGTAGTTAAAAGGTTAATGATGAAGAATCGGAAAGATGGCTTTTCAACAAAATAGTTTAATTTTTAGTTTAAATTATTATTCTGTATACAATTCAAGGAAAAAGGTTAAAAAAACCACCGCAGGGTTCCACTGGGAGAAACTGTTATCTAAAAATGATATCGGCTCCCAGTAGAAACGCGGTAAATCACATTTATAGACACGTTTCACGACCGTGAGATGGGTGGCATGATGAAATGACGAAGACAGGCTGGCGAAACCCCCGTGTGTCTTGAGGAAACGAAGCGAACCAAGGATGGCAGTGATATTATGGTCAGCAGGAGCCGAGAATACGATCACGAATATGGTTCGTTTCTCGAAGTCTTGGAGAACGATATCAGGCCTCGAGTGTGCAACGGAGACTGCTGTCCACAAATCGAAGTTCCAGAAAATTTGGCAGTTCTCGTTTTGAACAATTTATTCTATCTCTCTTGGAGCGACCGGCAGGGCAGAGTCGCGGCCAACACCGTTGACCAAGACCCAGATAAGACGTCTTTTTGGAACTCTGCGTGTGCATGATACGCTCTGCACATAGCGCTGGGAACTTCTTGGCATATAATGCGGACTAGGTATACTTAGGTGGAAATGACACCGTCCTGGTTTGCAAAATAAAACCTTCTGTATCTGAATTAAGCCCTGATGATCCGAGAAAAGCAAAAGTTTGCTCCTTCGACAAGGACTGTTTTTATACATTCCTGTGGACATTTCCAGGCATTTTCTTGTCGAGTAGCTCTTGGTGGAATTTTTCAACTTCTGTTTTCTTCACTTTGGCTTTCAGGAGTGAAGCATCT
Organism: Andricus coriarius; assembly: GCA_932066315.1. Classification (NCBI taxonomy): domain Eukaryota; kingdom Metazoa; phylum Arthropoda; class Insecta; order Hymenoptera; family Cynipidae; genus Andricus; species Andricus coriarius. The sequence continues at coordinate 10,507 of CAKNWT010301842.1, read as the reverse complement.
AGATCGAGTGATATACATCTCGTGATATACATCTCACGCCTTGACGGCGTGAGATGTATAATCGCGGAACATAGGAATTGACATGCAAGCTTTTATGCATTTGCACGATCTTACGTGTGATAATATCCAAGGCCATAAGCTGGTTATTCGTCCAGTGAAACACCCTAAACGAGCAGAGTAGAACCGGGACGGCAAGCATGTTAGTCGCAGATACCTTCCTCAACGCCGACAGATTGGAAGAAAAAAAATCTGTTGAAGAAGATGCTGGTATCTGCTTCGGAGACACTCCTTTACTGATTTTACGTCCTGGATGCGGCTTTGAGGATTGACCACGTATGTATAGGTCTCTCCAGATGTCGAATAACACTTATATTCGTAAGCTCAGGTTCCTTGGATATTCCAGCAATCTTTCCTTTCTTCAACAAGTTGTTGGCCCGTAATTCTCTGGGTTGGACAAGTTCCCTTTTTTCGGTAGGAGTATAGTGCGTCCTAATATCAGCCACTGCGGAATGGGCGTTTCCGAAAATCCTCCTCAGATGTTATGAGGTTGTCGCAAAACTACTTGAAGCTAATGATATTTTCAGTATTTTCTTTCAAATCCATTGTTTTGGGAGCTTTTATACCTCTCTCCAAAATGGCTCTACCTCGTTGGGCTCGGGTGGATTTTTGACAGAAACAGGGTTACCACTGAAGAGGCGAGATCTGTCAGCGAGAAACTGTTTATTCTCCCTGATCTATCTCTCCCTCTTCTGTATTCTCTTCCTTGAGCCCGATAACACCCTTATTTTGTCAACAATGTGTGGTTTCAAATTTCGGACAATTCTAATACTTTCTCAATCATAAATGATGAGAATATGAAAATTAATTGTGGATAGGAAAAACGAATTTTCAATAAAACATTAAAACATGCATTCCAAAAATGATTCTCTGACCAGAACCATCAATTATAATTCTTTACGGAAATTTGCTGTTGCATCATAAAATTATATTCATATACAACATTTCCTATTATAATTGAGAGATTTTGAGGACAACCTTAGGCTTAAATATCCTGCTAATGAATAGATTGACAGGAAATGTAAGTGTTTATAATTTAACTCGTAATTAAATCACTTTCTTTAGGGCAGCCTAAAGTCATCTATGACTTCGCTGCAAATGAAATAGAAGGCCTTCCGGCTCGTCTGGCAATTGATCGGAGAGGTTGGCTCTGGGTGCCTATTATTGGAGCTTCACTTGTAAGGATGCAATGTCTTTGAAGATATTTCCAAACATGAAACTTGGAATAAAACTGTTTACTTTTTTATTTTCCTCAGGTCGTTGAAATAGATCCATTTACTAAAACCAAGCATCGATCTATTGAGATACATGGAGCAGCTGGAGTCAGCGCATGCACTTTCGGAGGTCCTCTCTTGGATATTTTATTTGTATCAACAATGGGACGTACTGGAGGCGATTTGGGTGGTTATATTTTCTCCGTCCATGGCCTACGAGTGAGAGGATTTTCCGCAAACGAATGCACGTTGGAGTAAAATCGCATCTAAGATTACGAAGCTATGTACCTTAATATTTAAAATTCAATAATAAAGAGTTTCCATATTTAAATTGAAAGTTTCAATGATTCTTTTATTTATTTACCGAATTTCGCTCATTTGAAAAAAAGCAACAATTCATTATTAATCACAATCAGTTGAGGGGGAAACGACCCAAAATGCGGCCCACCGGAATTGGATTACTCCAGATTACCTAGAATTAATCCGGTTTGCATCGGATTACTCAGGATTACATAAAATCATGGTAAATTCCTCCGCCAGCAACAGCATATAGTTAAATTTTCAACTAAACAGAAGAATTTTCAACTGAAATCATGAATCTTAATCTGGAATAGTGAAATTTTTGGTAAAAAAATAAATTTGTGACCGGAAATAACGATTGTTTGAAAAAATGTTTGATTTTTTTTTTAAAGTAATTAGTTTTTAACAAAGAGATGAATTTTCAACAAATAAAGTAATATTTTTTGATGTTGTGGTACTGATAAGATGAGTGCCGTGAATAAGTTAATGTTAACTCTTTTTTATCTACTAGTCTAATATCAAAATTTTTGAAATATTGATTTGGAGTTCCACGAGAAGTTGGAAAGGGGTAGAAATCTAATTAATTTTCTACAAAAGAATTTCAATAAACTACATGTATTTTCAACCAAACAGTTGCACTTTTAACAAGAAAAGATCAATTTGAAATCAAAATTTGAACAGGTACATTTTTATAGAAAAATTAATTTTTAACAAAATAAAAAGAATTTTTAAAAATTAGCTAAATTGCCAAACAAAGAGATAAATTCAGTTCAAAGATAAATCTTCAACCAAACATCGATTTTTTAGCAAAATAGTTCAATGGTAACAGCAGGGAACGTACCCACCGCTGCCACCATCAGTTTGTCACGTACGGTAAATGCACTATCAATTTTCTTATACTTATCCCCCCCCCCCCCTTCCTGGGGGGTGGGGGTGCACGGGGGAAGAGTGATACAGAGAAATACTAGTATACTAAGTGTGCGTGAGGGAGGCTTCCCCTAAACTAAAGAAAGTTTGAGAGAGCCCTACTTCCTGTAATTATTTTGTGGAATGGTTTTTCTACTCTCGGACTAAGAGATGTTGTTCCTAGATTTTAGAAATAGAATTTCACGAAATAGGTGACATCAGCAATAATTCTCATGTACGAAACTCTTCCAACACTGAATTTATTTTCAATATCAGAAAAATAACATGATAGCAAGGTTTTCAAAAATGAGAAACAAAAGGGCACGTTCTACAATGGGTAAAACGTGTCAGACATTTTTTCTGATTTCACTTTTATGAGAAACAGAAAATATTTCTATTCCTCATAAAGGAGAATTGCAACTTTCCGAGAAAATTACTCTGTCCTGTTTTGAGATTCGAGAAAGAGTAACATTTTCTAGGCTGATCTAATTTTGTTTTAAGCAGGTGGATAGGACGCCAGTAAAATAACACTCATGTTACCTAGTCGAAATGTAGAATTTCGGTGCCGAAGAAAGGACGTGACGAAAGCCGCTTTCGTTACGGCCCTGCCTCCCGTCAGATGGAGATTTCAAAATTTTACGTCTGGATCGCGAACCCAATTTTAATGGTTGAACCCATCGATTCCGACGGCTCACTTCCGTTACGTGGTCGAAAGTTTAGTCGAGTATATAACGGTCGACGTATAGGACGTAGTTGCGTCTTACGGACTAAGTTTCACCAGTTAAAACTTCTACTCAGGTCTTGATCCCGTCGTTCGGGCTGACAAAAATCCGAGTAGTTCTGGCCTTTACCAGGTTGCTCAGGAGACTACGATGATGACTTTTGTCCGATACGCCTTTACAGTTCATAGTCGAGGTAAATCAGGTAGGGATTTTTGCTGAATTGCAGAATTTTGATTAGGAAGGTAGGGATATGCCGTGAGAGTCAAAGCCGCGTTTGCAAGTTTGATGAGCCAGGTAGCTTAACTTCCTACTGTGGACTTCTCACCTGCGAGACAGGAACCTCGTCGGCACTTTACAGAAGGAAAGTGCCTTGAAGTCTTTTATACTTCTAAACAAAATTGTTTAATTTCAGTTAGCATGAGAATTGAATCAGGTTGGAATTATCAACTTAGAATTAGGTATTTATTATTTCCAGCCTTCACTTAAACATGGGAAATTAAGCATATTGACGTTACGTGTCTCGCGGAGTGCTCACGTGGTGTTGTTTTGATTTTACCACGTGCGTTTTACTGTCAAGCGGTGGGTGGATATTTTAGGATAGGGGGGTGCAGGGTTTGCTTGTAACATTCTTGATTGACCATTAACGTTTTACGAAAAATTCAACTATTCAATTTTTGGTTGAAAATCCATCCTTTTCGATACAGATTAAACTGTTTTGTCGAAAATGCATGTATTTTATAGAGATATTTCTTTTTTGATAAAAAATTAATCTTTTTGATTCAAAATTTATCTTTCTGGTTGAAAATTTGCGCTCAAAGCGCCAATCGCGAGCAGAATTGTCATGGCCACAACTTAAAATTTAATTAAATCTTTTCGTATCAACTGCGAAAAGATGGGTGTTTATTTTCAATTTAAACTCTCTGGTCTTGGAAATAACGAAGGGATGGATACATAATCCCTTTCATGTTCCAGCTCTCTGCCAATAAAATCTACAAGATGTTGACCATTCATCCTAAAAACTTGAATGATTAGGCTATATAAAATGATACAATTTTGTTATGTACTAATGATTTCCTGGTGTCATTTTTTAAATAATGATACATCTGTTTTCAGAAGTTGTGTATGATTTACGAAAGTTTCTTCATTATAGCGGGGAAATTCCAGTAAATTCAATATGAATGACACAACTTCCTTCATTTACTTATAATTCTTTAAAAATTAGCATATCATTTTTCTTAGTAACAAAATATGCTTCGAAACAGAGACAAACGCCGATCCTCAAAAGTACGTCGAAATTATTGTAGTTTTGAGTTGCGAAAAAAATGAGCTTCGCAAGTTCATTTTTACAATCTGGGAGAAATTCATCGTTTTGAGACTTTTTCTTTCTCATTTCGAGTATCGTCGAGTGTTGGTCTGAATTGTCATCCACCTTTTAAGACGATTTTGTTCTTTGTTATTTATATGAAATAAATAGTTATGAGCAGGTCAGTTATAATAACAATTTCGTAATTTTCAATTTCTTTCAAGTTTACAGCGCGTATTAGCCACACAAAATAAAATTTGTACTCAGTAATGCAAATCTTAGGTTAGTCAAGACCGACTTGATATCTAAACTGAAGCCGGGATAACACTTTGAAGTCATGACCAACTGCATGCATATGAGAGTGGTTTTTCAACTTCTATTTACCTTGTCAAATGCTTTTTCTAGGTCAACAAATGCGCAGAGAACTTTCTTTCCTACTCTTAAGCTTTTTCCGTGATCTGTCTTAAGCTATAAATATCTGATCTGTACATGATCTTCCGGGCATAAATCCACTTTGAACTTCCCATATATTTTCTTCTGTGATTTCCATTACCCTACGAATAAGTATTTTTGAGTACATTTTACTTATGGTACTTAGTAAGCTGATACCTCTGTAATTATTTCAGTTGTTTTTATCTCCCTTTCTCTTCTATATGTGTACGATAATCGCGTTTCTCTAATCGTCTGGGACCTGTCCCGTCTCGATACACAGATTTATCAATTCGCACAACCTGTGAAGTATGTACTCTCCACCGTATTTAAGCATTTCAGCGCCAATACTGTCTAGACCAGCAGCCTTACCATTTTTTAAGTTCTTAATTATATCTCTAACTTCAGTGACACAGACTTTCTCAATCAGTTTTTTTAATTCATTATGTTCTATGTCGCAGTTCTGTTGCCCTATATCTTCACCTCCTAATAATTCTTTGAAAGAGTCTTTTAAGGCGACTACTATCCCTTCTATGTCATATAGCATTTCACCTTTGCTGTTTCTCATGCTCACAAACTCTGTATTTTTACTTTCCTTCATTTCTTTAAATAGTAGTTTATTGCTTCTAAGCGCCTCCCAAGTTGCTTCATCTATGCGTTCGTTTATCTTATTCAGAAAATATAAATGCACTTCCGGTTTTTGTAATTTTTGAATCCTGATTCGCGTTTGTTTCATTTTTATTGTTTCCTTTCTTCTACATCCCCGCCCTAAGTTTTTTCGGAGACTAAAAGGTAATGCTCAGTATTGCATTCGGATCACCTCATGACTCTTGTATCTTTAACTAGTTCCCTTAGTCTTTCATCCGCAATAACGAAGTCGATTATATTAACCAAGTATTTCTAATAAATAGGCCTCCTTCTAAGCATAAGCTAACTAACTTTTCCCCGTTATATTTTTTTCTGGAATGCCCGAATTTACTTAGTACCCTTTCTATATCTGTGTCTTGATGTTGGACGCAGACCCATCCATTTATATCTCCTAAGAAAATTATTCTTTCACCATGATCGCAAGTACTGATTGTATCATTTAAAGTGTCCCAGAAGGCGTCTTTGACTTCCCTCGAGTCGCTATCAACTGGGGCGTAGCACGCTATGATGAGTAATCTTGTGATTACTACCTTCATTCTAGCCCACAACAATCTGGGAGATACAAAATCATGATCTTTGATATGCTGTCTTGCTTTTTCTATCATAATCAAACCGACTCCTGGACTACCATGTGATTCACTATCTACTCCTGACCAGAATTCAAAACCGCCTTTCAGAACCCCATTTTCTATGTTTCTACATTCGCGACCCTTTTTCTTCGTCTCAGGTACACAAAAAATATCTAGTTTCCTTACTATCGTAGTTCTCTTACCTTAAGATCATTCACTCCTCTAGCGTTCCAAACACCCAGTCTCCATTCATCATGTCCAAGTTAAGAAGTCGTTTCTTGTATGGTGGAGTCTTTTTGTAGCGTCAGTCCCACGAAAACTTTAGTTACTGGGGGTTTAAACAATTTATCATTGTTTTCGGCAATTTTCTCTGAGAATGGAGCTACAAAGTCGCGGGTTTTACAAAAAATTTCCCCCTTTTGCCCAATTTTAATTAGAGAAAGGTAATATTTCATTAATGATAACAAACAGAATTATTTAAACAATTTATTATTATTATGAAGATCGTCTTAGAATAATGCTAGAAAATCGCTTTTTTTTTTAAATTTTCCACTTTTTGTCAAATTTTCAATTAGAGTGAGGTAAATAATTAATTAAAGTTACAAAACATTATTTCTTTCAGTAATTTGTTGCTATTATTAATAATATTCAATTTGAATAATGATAGAAAGTTGCGTTTTTTTCTGCAATTCACAATTATTTGTCTACTTTTCACGTAGGGCGAGACAATAGTTAATCTGATTTTGCAAAAATAATCATTCAAACGAATTATTATTGCTTATAACTATCACCTTTTTTATTAATGCAATATAGTTGCCGTTTCTTCTTAAATGTTTGAATTTTTGTCCAATTTTGAAACAACATAGTTGGTTAATAATTTATAATTGTTTATAACTATCTTCTCTTAGATAAGTGCTAAAAAGTTGCCGTTTGTTCTGAACTCTCAAAATTTGTGTCCACTTTTCACTCAGAGAGGTGATAATTAATGCAAGTTAACAAACATGCTTATTTAAAGAAGTCAAGAAGATACATTTTCTACCAGAAAATCTGAATTTCAAAAAAATATATGAATTTCTAAATAAATAGTTGAATCTGTCACAAAAAAAGATGGATTTTCAAACGAAATGGAATTAGTTAAATTTTGAGTTAAAAACATTAATTTTGAATGAGAAAAACAAATTTTCAACCAAATGCTAAAATTTTCAACCAAAGAATGAACTTTAAACCAAAATATAACAATCTGATTAAATTTTCAAGATTTTGTGATAGGCCTGTGAGATTAGGTGTCGATCTTACGGTGTTTACAAACGACGAGTTTGCCCTCGCCTAGTCACGTACGCCGGGAGGCTCTCTCTCTCACTCCTATGCGCGCTTCCTCGTTTCTCTTCAATTACCCTCCATATCTTTCCTTCCCATAGACCTCTCGCTCCAATGTACTGACTCACGGCGTGAAGGATCTCAACGGGCTGACGCGCTATTAGAATAAAAGCTTGATTAGCGTATTACAGTAAAATTAAATAAATAAAGGTAGGCATCTTTAATTTACAATTAAATCAGGGATTCGACGACTCGCAAAAGATAAATTCGCCCGGGTAGCTGCCCAAGCTTATGGTACGGCGATTACTAAACTCTTTCCAGGAACCGGGTGGCGTCCTCTAGACATCTGCCGTGGTCAACTGGGGACGCGTGACGCGTGAAGAAATTTTTCTTCAATTTTCTTTAAATTGAATACCTGTTCAGATTAAACTAATATGTTGTTAATAAGGAAATCTCAATGCCAACCAGCGTCATAATTTTCCCTAACACTGTTGAAAAACCTATACCTACCATAAATAATATCGTTTATTGTTTCTGAACTCTCTTCCATCGCCAGAACTTAACTTTCGGCTTTAGGGGGTCTCAAAACGTGGACACCGGTTGAAAATGTGTGGGTTCAAATTTCGGACAATTCTAATCCTTTCTCAATCATAAATGATGAGAATGTAAAAATGAGTTCTGAATAAGAAAAGCGAATTTTCAACAAAACATTTCAAGTTTTATTCCAAAAAATAACTCTTCGGCTAGAAGTATCAATTATAATTTTTTACGGAAATTCCCTGTTCCAACATACAATTATATTTATTTACAACATTTCCTATTACAATCGAGCGATTTTGTGAAACACCTTAGGCTTGACCATAAATGTAAGTTTTTATAATTTAACTTGTAACTAATCACTTTTTATAGGAAAATTTGAAGTCATCTATGATTTCTTTGAAAATGACAAGCTAGGCCTTCCGGCTCGTCTATCAATCGATGAGAGAGGTTTGCTCTGGGTGCCTCTTTTTGGGGATTCACTTTTTCACCTGGAGTCAGCGTATGCACTTTCGGAGGTGCCGACAACAGAATGCACGTTGCAGTAAAATCACATCTGCCATTGCGAAACTATGTACTTTAATTTTTAAAAGACAATAATAAAGATTTTTGATATTTGAATTGAAAGTTTCGATTGTTCCTTCATTTAATAACTAAATTTCTCTCATTACAAAAAAAAGAACAATTCATTAATAATCACAATCAGCTGAGGGGGACACGACTCAAAATGCGGCCCAGCGGACGTATATTATACCGGATTATTTAAGATTACTCCGGATTGCATAGGATTACTCTGGATTACACAAACTGATGGTAAATTACTCCGTCTACGTGACTTTTCAACAAAAAACAAAATATATGTGCTTTTAACGAAATGGTTTAATTTACAACCAAAAACATGAGTTATCAACCTAAAAGATTAATTTTCTACCGAAAAAGACGAATTTTCAACAAAATACATGAAATTTCAATGATTCCATCAAAAATTGACTAGTTAAATTTTCAATAGAAAAATTGATGTTTCACTAAAAAAGAACAAATTTCCAACGAATAGTTACATTTTTAAACTAAAGAGGTGAAGTTTGAACTAAAATGATGAATCTACAACTGAAATAGTTAAGAAATAAATTTACAACCGAAAACAATGATTGTTTAACAAAATTGTTAAATTTTTTTTTAATAAATTCATTTTCAAGCCAGACATGAATTCTCAAAAAATAGCGTAACATTTTTTGATGTTATGGTTCTGATCAGATAAATGCCGTAAATAATTTGATTTTAATTCTTTTTTGTCCACTGGTTTAATGTGAATATTTTTTTAATATTGATTGACAGTGGAGGGTCTGCCGGTACCAGCAGAAAACTTCACAGCTGGTATCGGCAACAAATTTCCCTGCTGGTACTGGCAAAAAAGTTATCTGCCGGTACAATACTACATAACATTATTGTACATTATTACACTTTCATTACATCTTTTATTACATTTTTATTACATTATTATTGTTTTTTTACATAACATTATTTCTGTTGCCATTTATAGGTCTACATTCTCGTCCTCTCCCCACGAGACGCAAGAAAGGGTTAGGGTTTTTATCAATATTATTTCTGTGAGAAGTCACAGTGGTGCCTTCCCACCCATACGAGAAGTTCTATCGAAGTAGGAATTTGATTAGTTATTCAAAGAAATAATTAACAACCTACTACTACTGTAAAGTTATAAATTTCGGTGTAATATTTCGGATAAAATAGTTGAACAATTTATCACACATTATGTTAGCTATTTTATCACAGGAACATTAAGGTTATATACTACTTTTATTATTTCTATATCTGCTTATGCTATATTACAAATGTAATCACATTTTATTCAGAATCTTCAATATTAGGTAAATCGAGTTGAAACTCAACTTTTCTCTTTACAAGTAGCTACAGAATGCAAGTGAATAATAATTTTTTAAATATCACCCCCATAAGTCGTTTTTATAGGGTGCCAAACAAACCCCATAAGTGATAAATCGGGGTTCGCGAGTTTTTCGCGCTAATTATGATTGTTGTGCTGTTTCTTAAAATACACATTGTTACTAATACATATATTACTATTTTCCACTGATAATTAGATGTTGATATACATTTTTAAAACAAATTATCATTGTTTGTAGCAATTTTCTCTTAGACTAGAGTTAGAGAGTCGCGGTTTTTCGGAATTTTTTCAAGTGATTTTTAACTTTTCAGTTAAGGCGAGGCAATAATGAATTAAATTGAACATAAATCATGGTTTAAGCAATTTACTATTCATAATAATATTTTCTCAGAATAATGCCTAAAAGTTGCAGTTCTAAAAAATTTTAATTTTTGTCCATTTTTTAATTAGAATGAACTAAGAATTAATTCAAGTTGACAAACATAATGGTTTAAATTATTTATTTTTATTTATATTCTCTTTGAATAATGCTACAAAAGTGCGGTTTTTTCTCAAATATTCAACTTTTTGTCAACTTTTCACTT
>CAKNWT010301841.1:0-28494 GCA_932066315.1 Andricus coriarius | reverse complement strand
TCAGGAATGGTTTTCGACAGTTTTATCACATTTACTGTCCCGTTGCCAAAAGTTCAAGCACCCCGATGAATGGTGAGAGGCAAGGGGACTCACCGAAATTAAGCACCCCGAAGGGAATAGACAACTACTACGTCCGCGTCGTTAGTAGAGCTAAAAGTAATGTCAACAATTTCATTTTTCGCAATTGCAGCGCCATCTATCGCGAATCGAAACAAATTTTCCGAATAAAACTTACGTATTTCGTAAAGGAGAATCTGAATCTGTGATAAAAAATTGGGGTTGCCATTTGAAATTACAAAGTTACCCCCACCCCTGCCTCCTGTGGGGGTGGGGGTGGGGTAAATTTTAACAAATCTTTTTTCCCCCTCGAAAATAAAAAGTTTTTATTCCAGACATTTTTTCCGTAGGATGCGTATTTTTTTAGATATTTCGTTGTCTCAAGTTAAAAAAAACACCCTGATACTTATGATTAGGAGTGTACAAAATATTAGGCCTACCTTAGAGTATTTTGTGAAACAAGGTAAACACAGGAATTAAAACTAAAGCTATGAGTGAAAAGAAAAATTAAATATATAATCAATTCGAATAATTTCAATAAAGTCCATGATTGTCAAAGGATTATCTTGTTCCGAAATAATTCCGGGGTAGTGCACTGCTCAATCGTTTCTTTTTCTCTTTAGAATTTTTCCTATCTTATTCAGGGGCGAAATTCGGTGAAAATACCGAAATACATGCGGATGCTTTCTTTTATATGTATTTACTGCTCCTTCCCTTAAATATATCCTATACTGTAATAAAATGCTATTTAATTAAAGGTATAAATACATTGTAATTGATGCATTTTAAATGAAATAAATTAGAGAGTATCGAAAGGCTAACGTTGTGCATTGGGAAGAAATAATAATCGAAAATAATAATTCAATTGACCTAAAATTCATAGCCCGCGCTTTGGATCCTTCTATGTGATGTACATGCAGCGACTGGCATTGAACAGAGCGAACATCTGTACTGGATCACTTCCCTTACCAGCAGTACTGGAATTTAATAAGAGAAAAAGGGACTCATGCGAAGTAGTGTCAGTGTCTGGAGACTCACAACTTTCATGGAAGTTGAAAAATATCAGATTTTTCTTGAGACATATGTACACAGAAAGAAATCTCTACTGGAGAATTGCAAAGTGACACTCGGCGAAGACTGCATTAACATCTTCGAATCATAACAATTGACCAGGAAAACTGATGTTACTGAAAATTGTTTTAAGCACGTGTGACTCGAGATGGGAAAACTGAAACGTAGGCCTAAAAACATTCATCCATAAAACCTACCGACGAACATCAGACAACGGAGAGCATCTCCGATATTAGGATTTTAGTCAAAAAAAGTGATACTTGTTGCAGGAATTCTCACCTATGATGATGAGCAACTATTAGACGCAAAAGTCAACGAGGTGAATGATACGCGCAAGAATTTTTGTTACCTTATTGCGCAACAAACCCATGTTTTGAGAGCTGATCTCGAGCAAACACATCCAAGAGAAGAAAATCAAGAAAGAAAGTCTAAGCAGTTCTAACATGATTTAAACATTAATGCAGTGGCTTTCAATCAAATTAGAGAATATATGCTATAAAATTAACCATTAAAATTTAACTTTGTCATTTATGTCATCATAAAATTAGCTACTAAAATTTAAAATTTAAATTAAATGCCGAGAATGATGGGAGCCGAATCGGATAGCTACACAAGATAAGCCTATCAACTCCTCGATGCCATATACGACGCTAGAAGAGGACTGGATATACCACTTCACGACAAATCAGATTATGATCTCTACCATATTCATTCAATATCCGTTCCTCAAAAAATATTTATAACCAACTCTGGCCCGCATATATAAATTTTAATTGTAGATATATCGACGTAGATAAATCTCAAATAATCTACAACCTAACGACTGGAGATCAATTCTTGGAATGTAAGTACCTTCAGCAAACGCTTTTCATCTTTGAGATTAAACGGTAGCAGGGAAGCCGAAAAAGGACATTATAGTAATTAGAGCTCTTTACAGGTTTTCAATATTAAAAATTATAAACTCTTACGTAAAATTTGGTTATTTGCATCGACATAAAATTCTCAATAAAGCAATTCAATTGGAAATTCGGATAAAAAAGTACAATGATGTTTTAGTGTTTTAATTTAATCTTGATCCAACTTCAGGCTACAATGAATTATTATGTTTCATTTTATAATTTTTCCACTGAATTAATTATATACAGTATCCAGAGAATCGCAATTTGCGACAACTTTCACAAAAATATGTGGGAATATTCGGTAATGTCTGCCTTACATGACACTCCTTCATTTCATCTAAGGTCATATTCTTAACATCATCTTTTCTCATATTTATTTTCATTCTCAAATTATTTCTGTATTATGAATTTCACGAAGAATTCCAGGATACTTCAGTATTGCAAAAACGTCACCATTGGCTGTTTATAACGAACTATATTCTTGGTTTGGCATTATGAAAATTTAGCATTTTCTACAAGCTATCGAATTTCTTTATCAGCAGGAAAATAGTATCTGAAAAACTCGAATTGCCGGTTCCGATTTAGCTCGGGAATAAGCCGAATATATTCAAGTTGTTCAAGTTAATATCCTAGTACTTTATGAGAAGGAATCCTAGCCGGATCAGAACTGGATACGGCATGAAGAGGAGGCTACCTTGGAGAAGTCCGGGCAGGTGCATTTTGTCTGGCACAAGAAGAAGAACCAGGATAGCATTTGCCATTCGAATTCCATTTTGACTCTAGTGAATCGTAATTTGAAAAAACTTTAATAAAACAGTTTGGGAACACTGAGTGATTTTTCCCTACTGGACAACACCTTATTTCATTTGCAGTCAAATTATCGACTGCGCAGCTTATTATATTTATTTTTATACGCGAATTATTTTCGTTTGTCCTATATATTCCATGAAGAGTCCCAATATAATCCAATATTGCAAAAACGTCACCACTGGATGTAGATAATACAATATACTCTTGGTTTGGCCCAAGCACATAGTTCGTATGATCTATTCGCATTCGAATTCGTTCATAGGCAGGAAAAACGTATCTTCGAAATTCAAATCGCTGGTTCTGGTTTGTGCAAGGAATAAGCCGAACATAGCCAAGTTGTTCTATTGTACATCCATGTACTTGAACAGAAAGAGACCTTCTCGGAGAGGACCTGAACCTGGCACGAAGAGAAAGCTCCTGAGGTGAAGCCCGGTTAGGTGAATGTTGTCTGTCAGAAGAAGAAGAACCAGAATTAGGTTCGCTATTAGGATTCCATTCGGACTGTAGTGAATCGTAATTTGATGAAGCTTTAGTAAAACTTAGGGGGAAGATCGCTTGTTTTTTCCCTACTGGACAATCTCGGATTTCATCTGGGGTCAAAATATTAATTACGCCGCTTATCATATTTACTTTAATTCTCGATGTAGCTCTATTTGTCGTACAAATTGAACGAAGAAACCCGATATACTCTAATATTGCAAAAATTTCACCATTTGATGTTGATAATACAATATATTCTTGGTCTGCCATGGGACTATAACGTTTTTCTCCTATTCGGATCCTAATTCGTTTATTAGCAGGAAAAACGTATCTTCGAAATTCGAATCGTAGGTTCTGATTTGTGCGGGGAATAAGCCGAATGTATCCAAGTTGTCCAAGTGTATATCCAAGTACTTTAGGTGAAGGCGGCCACCCAGGAAGCGACCTGGTTTCGGCATGAAAAGGAGGCTCCTGAGGAAAAGTCCGATCAGGAGAATATTGTCCGTTAGCAGAAGAAGAACCAGGGTCACGTTCGCTGTAAGGATCCCATTCACACTGTAGTGAATTGTAGTTTCCTGAAGCTTTGATAAAATTTTGGGGGAAGATTGGGCGGTTGTTGCCTACTGGACAATTTCGGATTTCATCTGGTGTCAAAATATTAATCTTGCCGCTTATCATATTTACTTTAATTCTCGAGTTAACACTATTTGTCGTACAAATTGAACGAAGAAACCCGCTATACTCTAATATTGCAAAAATTTCGCCAATCGATGTTGATAATACAATATATTCTTGAGCAGGCACGGGACTACAGCGTCTTCCTCCTACTCGCAACCTAATTGGATAAGCATCAGGAAAAACGTATTTTCGAAATTCGAATCGTAGATTCTGATTTGTGCGGGGAATGAGTCGAATGTATCCAAGTTGTCCAAGTACGTATCCAAGTACTTTGGGAGAAGGAGGCCTACCAGAAGGCGACCTGTCCCTGGCACGAAGAGGCTGCTCCTCAGGAGACTGAAGTATACGACAATAAGGAGAAGAGCGACAGTGAACTGGGCGGGGAGTATCAAGGCAATCTCTGATTGACTGCGAACTTAACTCTGCGAAAAGAAATATTAAAAACAAATCTCATTGGCAAATAACTTCTTCTTTTTTTTTAAATGCAATTATTTTGTGGAAAAAATGAATTATTTCGTTCAAAATTCTTCTTCCTCAATTGCAAATTTAACTCTTTGTTCCTTAGACCAAATGTTTACTGAAAAATCAAAAAATTAATTTCTTTATGTTCTACTATCTGGCCGAAACTGCATCTTCATTAGTTGAAAATGATTTTGTTGTTCTAAATTGAGCTTTTCAGTTTGAGAATTCAACTATCCTCGAATAAATTCGCCTTTGTAGGTTGAACATTTAACTATTTGGTTGAAAATTCTTTTGTATTGCTAAACAGTAATTTCTTTGTTGTAAGCTTAGTAGTATATTATGCGCAAAGGGAAATAAGAGGGACATTATTGATACATGTATGTTTTCAGTGAGAGCCATAGGCTCCGACCCTAAGAGCCGCTTTTAAAGTTCGGAGAAGAGGAATAGCCAAAGTCGAAGTATGATTACATATTATACTTTTTTGTGCATGACTGATTAACTTGATATTAAACATGGCTATTTTACGATTTTTGAAAAGATTTGGGATCTTAAATGTTATTATTACTGTTTGATCTGAATGATATGCTCACTTTTTACAATTTTATCAGAATTTTTATTCAAGTTCACATAGGAAAAATTTAATCTCTTATTGAGTCCTGAAAATGAAAATAATATAGCAGTTCCAAAATTTATGAATGATTTTTTTAGCATTGAAAAACTTTCTCGTATTCAAAAGGTACTCCTAAAACATTGAAAAAATCAGATCATTAAGAAAGACGAGTTAATTTGAAAAATTCAGCGACTCGTCATTTTTATTGATCTGATATTCTCAAATTTTTTGGAAGTAAATTTTAAATATGAGAAAGCTTTTCTATGCTGAAAAAAATTAGGTGCAGAGCTTCTATACTTCTTTTTAATTTTCAGGTGCTTATACAAAAATTAATTTGTTCTTCAGAAATTGAAAACGTAATCTGAAGAATTTATGAGAAATAGACATATTATGCAGATGAAGAAAGAAAAATAACGTTAATAATTTTTTCAAATCTGCAATTAAAAAATTATTTTCATTTATTTCAACTTCGCCCAAACGTAAAATATTAATGAATATTTAAAAACTGTAAAAGATTCCAAAATATTTCACATAAATTTCAAGACTTCACATAGATTTGCATACTTTAAAAGAGTTCGAGGAATTCAGAAGCCTTTCCAAATATTTTAAGGAATTAGCAAACATTTGAAATATTTCAATGTGTTAAATTCTTTAAACTTCAAATGACTTGAAAATCTTCCTATCTTTTTACATCTCTGTTTCATATATTCTGTTGTTATAATTGGCAAAATAAATTTTTAATAAGAACAGAGGAAAATACTAATAGAGTGAAGTTAAATCTTCGACAAGTGTAACATGTAATCAGATTTCGACTTGAAATTTTCATTGAAGAACGCTAATTAGCATTAGCGCGTCAGAATGGCCAAAGAACGCTTCCGCAAGCTATTCCCTCTGCTAGCGCACTAATTATATCGTATTCCTCGGAAAAACCGAAGCCATTATATGAACATAAGCTGGCAAGGGGGACTTTATGTTCGCTCCACATGCTTGAGAAATGGCCGAATTCATGCATATATTATATAAAATATAATAAAAATGATAGATATATGATATTACTATATTCACCAATAGAACTAAAGATGACCGCCAGAGTGAAAAAGAAAGTATAGACCATCCTCATTTTCGCAATGTAGAGGAAACACTGATTAATGCATCAGTGAATAAGTGGGTTAACAAATGTAACTAAAGAATATTGTATTGCATCATCAGAGTTCAAATATATACGTAAGTAGTCGTTATCTCACATATCTGTGAGATGACGTTATTAGTTTCAAGATTGTCATTCAAGACTACAGAGAAAAGTTAATGTGAAATAAAGAACAAACAATAACATGATAAAATACGTAAACTTTGAAATACGTGTGCTTTATATTATACTCTCCAAATCAAAATAATTATTAGAAAAAAAAATCTTACAGTTTTCGAAGTTTTTTTAGAAGAATTATTAAAAATTATACACGTACCAAGTGTGAGTAAAAGCCAATGATCCACCTGAACGTATAAGATTTAAAAAGATGCGTACAAGAAGAACTGCTCGCAGTATGTAAACATATTGAAAAGAAAAATCTTTGGGAAACGGTACCAGGCTAGGATCGTATGACTTTTTCGACTTACTTGAAAAAAATCTTTTTGAAGGTTAAAGTTGAAATACTGTATCAAAAATTACGTTTATTAATTGAAGTTTTTCGTGTTTGGTTGGAAATCAATCATTTCTAGTTAACACTTTAACAATTTTATTCTAAATTTATACAAGGTTGACCAATTTATCTCTACGACTTTTTTCGATAGTAAGTAAATGATCAGAGTTATAACAAGATGCGAAAAAAGATGCAGAGAAAAAATTTATGCACCCAAAAAAGACCTACTAATTTATTATTAATTACATTTTGATTTGACCCTTAGTTTTTGTTGCATTCGTGAAAAACGACATGAAAAATAATGAAATCAAATTTTTGGACGAACGGCACAAATTTGTAATTCATCCTTTTTGGGTAAGATGCGTAGTTTTGGTGAGACGCGTATTTTTTGTTTTAATCGTGAAAAATGATATTACAAATAAACAAATTAAATTCTTGTACAAAAATATACAAGGTACAATACAATACTAAATAATAAAATTGTTTCTGAGTTAGATCTGAAAATTCGCTTTCAACCTTTTTTTCTTACTAGATACGTAAGGAGAGTGTGTGAAGCCCGCCGCTCACGGTGCTTTTTTTCTTGCTGAATTGCTTGCTTGAAGCTGTGATGGGTACTGGGCAGGCTGCCTTGCAAGAAAATGACGTCACTGCTGGCTCTCGTGTTGGGCACCGTGCATGATTTCATTGATAGAACTCGTGCTATTTTTTCTGTTGGGTTTCAAGCTGGCTGAAGCAAGGACCCAATTAGAAGTGGAGAAAAGGCAAGGTGATTCTGTCGGCTGCTGAAGTCCCACATGGCAAATCTAGCGTCATTAGGTTGTTGTGCATAGTGTTTGCAAAAGTGAAAATGGGACCAAAGCGACAAGATCCCACCAAAAGATGGCCGAATGAGCAAATAATTGCTTTAATGTACGCATCTGAGGAAGAGGTATGCTTATATGCTATAAATACGCCGAATTATCACAATAAACATATGCGTAGTGAGGCGCTAAAAAGATTGGGCAACGCTGTTCGCATTTTGCAACCTGATACAACTGACCAAGAATGCTCAACAAAATTTCGTGCCCTTCGTACCCAATAAAATAGTGAGCATAATAAAGTAAAAGCTTCTCTCAAAAGTGGAACTGGACTGAAACTGTAAGTATGCTAACATGACCCCAAACATAACCTCAATATGCTAGCATGTGGCTGAGCAGAGCATCACGCACCCTTTGAAGCGGAGCCTGCATCACAGCCTGCCTAGCTTCACGCGGATCTGCCTGCAGAGTGCCCAGCAGTACATTCCAGCAAGGAACCTAGCAAGAAAAAAAGCACCGCGTACCCTCAGATAAAAAGAAAAATGTGAAGACTGCTTATATCTCCAGACTATGTAACATATTGAAATCCATGATAATATTAAAATTACGAAAATAAGAATTCGTTCAAACAAATTCTGCTAGAGCACCGGAAAAAGGTGTTTATTAACGATTTTAAATTAACTATTCTGTTCATGAATAGGAAGGGTAAAATGAAAGGAGGTCTCAATCTCAACTGGCATAAGAAAATTTGTTTCTTATTTAAAAAAATGTTGTTCGTGTACATTTACTATAATAGCTGCCAATGAAAATTAATGTGAAATAAAGAACAAATATTATTACTATACCATAAAGCCATCTCCTCTTCGGGGTAAGCATGGATAACTCGGCGAGGAAGGCATTAATGTGAGGAAGGGGGTATAGATTTTTAGATTGATCTAGAATTCCTGTGTTTTTCATTGAAATAGCACGTTTGTTCCGCTACACTACTACGAACCAGATTGCTGATCAATGTCTTCAGCAATTCCCCAACTGCAGAGCCTCACAAAGTCAGCATGTGAAGCTTCCCACTCGGGCCCATCAATATCCAAGGTCTTTTGTTTCAGGCGTCATTCACTCTACTGACAATCTTTTTATAAACTATTTGTTGTTACACTTTCTGTCCTGGCATTCCTCTCTACCTTCCTTCAGGTACATGCATTTTTCCATGCAATCTCTTGTGTTTCTATGGCTTCTTATGTCTCTTCGAATTAGCGTCTCACTCACATTCTAACCATTCTTTCCGCGGTCTGCCTCTGGGCACACTGCCATTAACTTTACCTTGAAGCGCTTTTTTCGTTAGTCGTTTATCTTCATTCTCTCAAAATCCCCAAACTATCTTGAAGAATTTCCTTCACGTATGTCATTTAGTTTTTTTTCCACACCACATTCTTCGAGGATTGTCTTATTACTCATTTTGGCCATCAGTGTTTTGACGCATATCATGCGCCGAGATTGCATGCCAATCGCGTTAATTTTACTCTTATCCTTATAACTTTCATAATCTTTCTTTCTTTATCTTATAACTTTAACTTTTAAATTTTTATATCTTATAACTTTTTTGTCGTCGTTTATATGCCTGTCTAACTCCTCATCTATCTGTTTGTCACTCTTTTCTCTCCATTTCCTTCAAGCACCATAATTTTGGTTTTATTAACGTTAATTTTAGACCCATGTTCTCCATGCTGGTATTCAGTTTATTTATCATTCTTTGTAAGTTTTGAGTGACTCTATCATAACAAAGTTATCATCTGCGAATGCTAACCCACGTAACCTCACTGTTTCGAGAACCACACCTTCTTCGTCGAAGAGGGCCATTCTTAGACACTTGTCTATGAATATAATAAACAGCCATGAGGACATAATGCATCTTTGACCAACACCTTGCATGATATCAAACCAGTCATTCAGTTTCTCATTAACCCGTAGACTCACTTTGCTACCAGCATATATTGTTTTTATTGATTGTAGGAGCCATAAACTGACTTTGTACTCTTTCAACAATTTACAAAATTTACTTCAATCCGCCCTGTCATAGGCTTTTTCTAGATCAACAAATGCACACAAGACTTTTTTCCTTATTCTGAAATTGTTTACTGTGATCTGCCCTAAGCTGAATATTTGATCCGTACATAATCTTGCTGGCATAAATACAGAGCTGATATCACTGTAATTATTCCAGTTGCTTTCATCTCCCTTTCCTTTGTAAATTGGTAAAATAATACTGTCTACACCATCGGCCTTACCATTTTTTCGATTCTTGATTATATTCCTTACCTCAAAGTCACAGACACTCTCAATTGAGTTTAATGACGTATCGTCTTCTATATCGCAGTTGTGGTGCCCTATAGCATAATATCCCAATAATTCCTTGAAAGAGTCTCTTAGATCGTCTACTATTCTGCCTGTATCATATAGAATTTTACCCATGCTATTTCTCACGCTGACGAACTCTGTACTTTTATTTCCCTTCATCCTTTTTTGAAACTTTTTCTTGCTTGCTTCGAAGTCGTTTTGCATTTTATCCCAAAGGGCAAGAGACAAAGCAAATGACAAGACAACAGTTGTTCCACCGAAAAAGATCTACAAACTTGTTATAAACTTTCGTTACAAAAATATTTTCAAAATAAAAAAATTAACTCCTGGAAAAAGGACACAAGCGACAATAAAATTTTATTCTAATTAATTAATTTTATTCTTTTATTTTTATTAATTAAATTTTTCGTCTAATTATATCTACGAATTTTCTTAGAGCAACTTTACGTTGGATGCGTATTTTTGCTTCAAATCGTATAAAATAAAATTAAAAATATACGAATTATAATTATGGATAAAAAATACAAGATGCAATCAAATTTATAATAAAGAAATTGTTTTTTTGTCGGACGCGGACTTTTTCTTTGATTAAAAAAACAGAAAAATGCAAATACGTCTGTTTTTATAACAATGCATGTCATATCTGGTAGTAATATATATTTATTGAAATGATACCAAATTTGATGCAATCTTTAAAAATTTAATTAAATACTTTGCAATCTCTTGAAAGAATTTTTTTAAAGAAAACTGCTTGCAGTATGAAAACATATTGAAAAGAAAAATCTTTGCGAAACGTGACTGGGCTAGGATCGTACCGGGCTATGAGCACCTTCTCCGATATTGAATACAGGAAGAGTAAATTGTTTGGAAGAAATTGCTACTTAACAGATTCATAATTAAACGCTTTTATTAAATTTTAGATCCTATTCAAATATTCTTTCAGTCTAAAACATCTTCAAAATGAAAAGTCTCAACATGAAAAGAATTTAAGAAAGGGCTACCTATCCGTATTTAATTTTTTTTCCGAACTTCAAGAGTAACTTTTTTGTTTCTTACATTTTTATTAAGTTGAAGGTCGGAAAATTTGGTATTTTAAACATTTTTATTGAGTTTGAAACGAGGGAATTTTAGTTCATAATTTTTGTTCAGTTGGTAGTGGGGCATTTCATCCTCTTGAAACAAAATATTAGATCTTAAAGAAATAGTTGATTATAAACTATGGAAATTTATTCTTATGCCTGACGGACCTTCATACGTCTTGCATGACGAACTACATAGATAGTCGTTAATAATTTGTATGGTTTAAATCAAACGCTGTATTAAAAGTCATAATACTAATGCAGTATTATGTACAACATACTCTTTATAAACTGCAGATTATAAAGCAATACTCAGGGATCACAGTCTTTTTGGCATTCCCCTGCTTTTTCTCTTTGTTTAACAATTCTTCTTTCCTTCCTGTTCTCTAAAAAATTTCCCTGTTTCCCCTTTTCTTCTTAAATATGCTACATTCGAGCTAAGCTTGTTTAGTAAATTTAACCCAAATGCAAATCAAAATTCCAGGCTTTAAACTCGGGACGCTTACATGCATCTCAAATTTTATTTTAAAATCTTACCAAATAAAACATTTACAAATGTTTCTTATGGATTATAGTGTTTATATATTAAATTGACCTTTCCTACATTTTCAGCAATTGTATTTTTAACAGCTTGAACTTCAATTTTCAATATTTGAAAATTCAATTATTTTAAGGAGCGAAAGGAGAAAACCCTTTTTGAGGAAAAACATTAATTAAAATCATTTTTAATTCATAACTTCATCTGGTCTAAAAAATACGTAAAAAAATGTATGTTATTCTCTAAAGATTGAATAAAATTAACAACTAAAATAGAATTGAAAATGTAATAATTTTTCAAGAGATAAAAATTCAATTGTTGAAAACTGAGGAGACTTGAAAATTGAATTATTAACTTTGAAAAATTGAAGAAAATTGATAATTAGTTGTTCAATAGTTGAAAATTTATATTATTGAAAATTAAAGAAAACTGATCATTAAATTTTCAACGGTTTAAAATTCTATTGTTAAAAATTGATGACAATTGAATTTTTAAATGTTGACAATTTAAAAAAAATCATAATCGACTTCTTGACAGTTGAAAATTCTATTCTTGAAAATTGAAAAAATCTAATTTTCAACGGCTGAAAAATGAAGAAGTTTAAAAATGAACATTTAATTCCTAACTTCAGTTTAATTTTCTTTAATTTCGAACTGTTGATATTTATTGAGAATTCAATAAACAAACATTTCAAAATTTTTGAAAAAGTACACTTTTACGAAAACATATCGCTCCCAGCAAATAATGTTTCTTGGCAAATTAATAGTTCATCAGTAGACTCAGTATAGGTAATTTATGAGATTGAAAACAAATTCAAAGTCTGATCATCTCATTGTAACTATATCCAGTTTGTAAATATAATTCTTCAACTTCATAATTAATGTTTAACCCTTCCCTTCTTTCGTGAAAAATTACCTATTTCCCACATTTGAGCTCCTTTTGTACAGCGACCTCTGTACACTGCAAAATATAAAATTTAAATAATTTAGGAACCTATGTAGGGTAAGGAGGGGCAGCGCCGAACAGTTAACAGTCAATGATTCCGAGTCCTACATTATTGTACATCATATTTCTATAAGTATTAATTACATGAATAAAACAATGATTTAATAAATTAATTATTTCGTACAAGCTGTATTTCGTCGGTTTTGTCCCAAACCGGAGGGCAAAGCTGAACACAGCTTTTTATAACAATCAAAACATTTGAAGATGGTTAAACATGATGGTTC
Source organism: Andricus coriarius (assembly GCA_932066315.1). Classification (NCBI taxonomy): domain Eukaryota; kingdom Metazoa; phylum Arthropoda; class Insecta; order Hymenoptera; family Cynipidae; genus Andricus; species Andricus coriarius. The sequence goes on along the minus strand of CAKNWT010301841.1, from coordinate 15,795 downwards.
GCGTCTGTGTTATTTTATGTACTAAAAAAATTACCTTTAAACATATCCAGCAAGAAGAATAAGTTATTTTTAATAACAATATTGATAGCTGTCATATAACCTCTTATTCTTTGACATTCCACTAGAGCCGGACTACGGCAAAAGGTTTCTACCGTACCGACCGGATTGAGAGTAATAATATTTAATAGCTTCTTGCATGTAACCCAGAAGATAAGTGGCTGATCTACATTACCGATCACTTATCATAACCTAAGCACTTTTAAAATATTGTTTTCGTCCGGCTTGCCCCCCTGGTAAGGCCTCAATTATATTCGATATTCAATATACTTTGGAATTGAATTACGTTCGATGATTATAATGAAATAATGTTATAATGTTTTATCTGTCAAAATAAAAAATTCTCATATTGTAAGTATTGCCATTAATGTCGAAAACTTTGTATTTCTGCCAGCGAATCTACCATTCTTTCCTTGTCAAAACTGTTTTCTGCTCCATTTCTGTGAAAGTTTCCGTGCAATTTCTTGCCGAGTAGCTGTTGGTGAAATCCTTTAACCTCTGCTTTGTCCACTTTGGCTTTTCGAAGTGAAGCATCGAGATGGAGTAATGCACCTTCCTCACTTCTGATGTTAAAATTCAGGCCAAGGGTCTGGGCCGGTTGCTATTACGAACTATTTTCAAAATTAGGAACGTATGATAATTGACAGTTATAAACTACTTAAATAAATAAACTGAATTGGAAACTATTAGTAAATATTAGTCAATCAAACTCAAATTATAATTTAAAAACATCAAACGAAAGGAATCGAAGGTGGTTTTGAGTCACTTTATGACAGTCAGCATTCAATTAAAATCAGCAAAATTCTTGGGAAAATGCCCTACCTGACCCACGTATTCGAACCTTCGAGTCGGACCCACACAAAATACTCATTACAGTTCTTACTACTTTTGCACCTGGAAGAATTACTACGGAATCCAAAAAAGCACGGTTTCCCATGCCCGTCTGCACTCGACGCGGAACTGAGCTGGACCGCGACTTCATTAATAATTAAATTAAGACATTGGCCCGAAACGATCTATCCAAACGGTAGATCGACCCGACCCCTTATTTTTTATTTGGTATCAATGAAAGTCGCCCTTAAAACTGCACCAACGGCAATGCGTTTCTACCAAATTCAGATGAACCTGGACGGCATGAAATGATGGCATCATCGGGCTTGATTTGAGAAATTTAATTTACTCACGCTGACAGTTTTATGGACAGACTTATGACATTTTTGGACCTTTAGTCGACGAAAGATAGAGCGTGCATTTAAGTGACATAACGGCGTACAGACGTGTAGCCATTCCATTTCGAAGCCTGCAGAGATCATGTTCCACCATGAAGGATGTTTAGATTCTGTAAATCAGCTTACTTAAACCAGAATACAAATGGTGAATCGGTCCGAGTGCAGTTATTAACCAAGTGCAATGGTATAGGGAAAGGTGTGAGTCTGACAAGTTACATCCTTTCCCAAAAACAAGAAATCTAATCCTGCCCCACTCCTTCTTTCACCCTAGCGAATAAAGTGGGATAGCAGATATAAGTTAGGGTATCTCGAATATGAAATCGCTTATGTTTTCTGGAATCCTTTCGAATTTTCGATGTGTTTTCTTTTTCATTGTCTTTTAATTTCAATACATTAGAATCAAAACTAAAGTCAGTGCGTCAGTTGCTCAAACCAAAATACTTTTCATAATTGCAAATCAACTGTAAATGGGCACCCGAAGAAGGAAACACCTTGAATTAATAAGATGGTAATCACGATCACACCAAATCGAACAAATTATTGAAATTAATTGGGCAGATTGTACCGCCGGTACATCATAGTAATAAGAGCTCTTTCAATTCAAATGAAAATTCTAAGATAAAAATATGATGACGTTTTAATGTTTTAATTTAATTTTGATCCAACTTCATGCTACAAGGAATATAATGTTTCATTTTACAATTTTGTTATTGATTTAATTATACAAAGTCTGCGGTGAATCACAATTTGCAACAACGTCACCATTAGCTGCTTATAACACAATACATTCTTGGTTTGGCGTTTAAAAAATTTACTATTTCCTACAAGCAATCGAATTTCTTTATCAGCAGGAAAATAGTATCTTTAACACTTGAATTGTTGGTTCTGATTTAGCTCGGGAAAAAGCCGAATATATCCAAGTTGTCCAACTGCATATTCTAGTACTTTATGAGAACGAATCCTGCCCGGATGAGAACTGGACACGGCATGATGAGGAGGCTAGTGAGGAGAAGTCCGAGCTGGTGCATTTTGTCTGGCAAAAGAAGAAGAACCAGGATAGCGTTTGCCATTGGGGTTCCATTCTGACTCTAGTGAATCGTAATTTGAAAAAACTTTAATAAAACTGTTTGGGAAAACTGGGTGATTTTCACCTACTGGACAACACCTTATTTCATCCGAAGTCAAATTATCAACTGCGCCGCTTATTACATTTATTTTTATTCGCGATATGTTTTCCATTGTCCTATATATTCCATGAAGAGTCCCATCATAATCCAATATTGCAAAAACATCACCACTGGATGTTGATAATACAATATACTCTTGGTTTGGCCCAAGCACATAGTTCGTATGATCTATCCGCATTCGAATTGGTTCATAGGCAGGAAAAACGTATCTTCGAAATTGAAATCGCTGGTTCTGGTTTGTGCAAGGAATGAGCCGAACATAGCCAAGTTGTTCTATTGCACATCCAAGTACTTGAACAGAAAGTGACCCTCCCGGAAAAGACCTAGACCTGGCACGAAGAGAAAGCTCCTGAGGTGAAGTCCGGTTAGGTGAATGTTGTCTGTCAGAAGAAGAAGAACCAGGGTTACGTTCGCTATTAGGATTCCATTCGGACTGTAGTGAATCGTAATTTGATGAAGCTTTAATAAAACTTAGGGGGAAGATTGGGTGTTTTTTCCCTACTGGACAATCTCGAATTTCATCTGATGTCAAAATATCAACTGCGCCGCTTGTCATATTTACTTTAATTCTCGATGAAGTTCTATTTGTCGCACAAAGTGAACGGAGAAACCCGCTATACTCTAATATTGCAAAAATGTCACCATTTGCTCTTGATAATACAATATATTCTTGGGCTGGCAGGGGACTACAACGTTTTTCTCCTATTCGGATCCTAATTGGTTTACCAGCAGGAAAAACGTATCTTCGAAATTCGAATCGTAGGTTCTGATTTGTGCGGGGAATAAGCCGAACGTATCCAAGTTGTCCAAGTGTATATCCAAATACTTTAGCTGAAGGCGGCCACCCAGGAGGTGACCTGGTTTCGGCGTGAAGAGGAGGCTCCTGAGAAGAATTCCGGTCAGGTGCATGTTGTCTGTTATAAGAAGAAGAACAAGGCTTACGTTCGCTATCATGATTCCTTTCGCACTGTAGTGAATCGTAATTTGCTGAAGCTTTGATAAAACTTTGGGGGAAGATTGGGTGGTTCGCGCCTACTGGACAATCTCGGATTTCATCTGGGGTCAAAATATAAACTGCGCCGCTTATCATATTTACTTTAATTCTCGATTTAGCACTATTTGTCGTAGAAATTGAACGAAGAAACCCGCTATACTCTAATATTGCAAAAATGTCGCCATTTGATGTTGATAATACAATATGTTCTTGAGCTGGGATAGGACTACAGCGTTTTCGTTCTACTCGCAACCTAATTGGATAACCAGCAGGAAAAACGTATTTTCGAAATTCGAATCGTAGATTTTGATTTGTGCGGGGAATAAGCCGAACGTATCCAAGTTGTCCAAGTGTATATCCAAATACTTTAGCTGAAGGCGGCCACCCAGGAGGTGACCTGGTTTCGGCATGAAGAGGAGGCTCCTGAGAAGAAGTCCGGTCAGGTGAATGTTCTCTGTTATAAGAAGAAGAACAAGGCTTACGTTCGCTATCATGATTCCATTCGCACTGTAGTGAATCGTAATTTGCTGAAGCTTTAATAAAACTTTTGGGGAAAACTGGGTTGTTCTCACCTACTGGACAATCTCGGATTTCATCTGGGGTCAAAATATCAACTGCGCCGCTTATCATGTTTAATTTAATTCTTGATTTAGCAGTATTTGTCGTATAAATTGAACGAAGAAACCCGCTATACTCTAATATTGCAAAAATGTCGCCATTTGATGTTGATAATACAATATGTTCTTGGTCTGATACGGGACTATAGCGCTTTCCTCCTATTCGCAACCTAATTGGATAACCAGCTGGAAAAACGTATTTTCGAAATTCAAATCGTAGATTCTGATTTGTGCGGGGAATAAGCCGAATGTATCCAAGTTGTCCAAGTGCGTATCCAAGTACTTTAGGAGAAGGAGGGCTACCAGAAAGCGACCTGTCTCTGCTTGACTGCGAACTTAACTCTGCGAAAAAAAGAGGATTAATGTTCCTTGTTGAACGAACATAAAAAAGAGCTTGATACCATTTTGGTTTAGAAATTATTACGGTGTCAAAGAACTGTAATTAAAAAATATCTGATTGGCAAATAACTTCTTCTTTTCTTGAAAATGCAATCATTTTGTCGAAAAAATTATTTATTTCGTTCAAAATGATGTGCGCTGTGTGAGCGGACAGATTGCGGAGCGTTATTTATCCACCCTGACGCGCTAATGCTAATTAGCGTTCTTTAATGGATAGTCAAATTGGAAATATGATTACATATTATACTTTTTTGTGCGTTTCTGACTAATTTGATATTAAACACGACTATGTTACGATTTTTTCAAAGACTTACCTTTACTCTGTTTGTGTGTTATTTCGTTCTTATTAAAAATTTATTTTGCCGATTATAACAATAGAATGTATGAAAGAAAAAGGTAGAAAGATTGGTATATTTTGAAGTCATTTGTAGTTTAAAGAATTCAGCACTAATTTAATTTTTCATATTTCAAAGTAGAATTTGAAAATATTGTGCTGTCTAACATCTACGTTGGGCAAATAGAATATATTTGTCGGGACATTTAAATAATCGAAAGTGCGTACCTACTTGAATCACTTTGAACACTACTACATATTTCTTTAGGTTAATAAAATTTGAATATATAATAAGTAATCAATAAGTCAGTCATAAGACTCATATAAAGTCATATGATCAGCACACAATCGATTTTATCATGGACCCCTACGAAATACATGTATGTATGTTTGTATATTTAAGAGTTCATTAATGTATATTTGTATATTCATGTATGTAAACAAATTTATAATTCCGAAATGCCTTAGCACTCAAACGTTTCTTTTCGGGTCCCTCATGGCGTGCATATCTTAGGGGTGGCTTAGTCGAAATAAAATAAAAAAGTTCTTTAATCAGAGAGTAGCGGTAGAATCGTGAATGCAATTATTGTTTCATAATCTGCACAATATGTCCAATTTTTTCAGAATTTTTATTTAAGTTCATATAAGGAAAATTTGATCTCTTATCGAGTCCTGAAAATGAAAGAAATATGTACGGAAAGTATTAGTTGTTGAAATTTTGAATAGAGTTCTTGAAACACACATTTGATAGAGCGAGTCAATGAGACTTTCGATGACTCCTAACGAGTTTTTAGAAGGCAGTGTTGCCAAATTAAAAAAAAATATTTCGGGGTTTTATTTTATAATGTTATAGTTATCCACATAGACTTATGCTTAAGTTACATTTATCTTTACACAGTTCCAACTGCGGCTGAATTCAAACTACTTAACACTACTAAACCCCACGGCTAACCCAACATATGTTTCAACGGATGAAAATTAAATTTTAGGGAATAAGATCCCTTTTTATGTTGCAAGCTTTAAACTTTTATTAAGGCTTGTAATTTCAAATAAGTCAATTTTGAATGTCATTATTGAATGTTATTCTTCATGTTGTATTATTGCATGTTATTATTATTTAACTCCGCGTATAATTGTCCATTGCCGGTTACTGCGAACTTGATTCAGACTTACATACACCACTTCACGTATGAATGTTACTACGTGTTAACACAAGCGTCCAATGTGGCTGTGATTATGCATATATAGATCACGTAGGCGACAGTCAACGAATTCTGTGACAACTCGTAAATCAGTTATTCGTTTATGTGCTAGGGAGTTATTGTATTTAGAATGTTTTGGAATTTGGAGGACTTTCTATACAAACTCGAATGCTTGTCAAGAATTCAGTCAAAATCTGCTGAATTCAAATTCGAGAACTAATGTTCCTAGATTTTATTCCAATAATTCTATGACTTTTTTAACTTTTTCGGTAAAGTCTGTGGTTCTTTAGTAAAAATTATGAAATTCGGAAAAAGTGGCCTATCCTAGAATGGGTGACAAGTCAAGTAAAGAGGTACTTCCAAAACATTGAAAAAATCAGATCCTTAAGAAAGACGAGTTAATTGGAAAAATTCAGCTTCTATATTTTTTCAAATTTTTAATTAGTTATATTATGCAGATTAAGAAGCAAAAATAACATTTATGATTTTTCCAAATCTGCAATTAAAAAATTATTTTCTTCTATCTCAACTTTGCCCAACCAAAAGAACGCCCCCACGAGCTGTCTGATCTGCTAGCGCACAGAATTATGTCGCATTCTTCGGAAAAACCGAAGCGAGGAACGAGAAAGGACGCCACGAGATGAGGAAAAACGAGTCGTGGAATATCGAGACAGCAGGTATGTCTCGTCTCGTCTCGTCCCGTCTCGTCCCGTCTCGTTCCACGGGATTTCTCGCTCAGTGGCAACAGTACTATGACTTCATAATTTTTGACGACATAAATATACAAATGGCCATTATATGAATATAAGCTGGAAAGGGGGACTTTATGTTCGCTCCACATGCATGAGAAATGGCCGAATGCATACATGTATTATATAAAATTTAATACAAATCATAGCTACATTATATTAGGATACTCACCAATAGAACTAAAGATGACCGCTAGAATAAAAACGAAAGTATAGACCATCTTCATTTTCGCAATGTAGAGGAAAAACTGATTTATGCTTCAGTGAATAAGTGGGTTGACAAATGTAACGAAAGAATATTCTATTGCATCATCAGAGTTCAAATATATACCTAAGTAGTCGTTATGATGACGACGTTATTAGTTTCAAGATTGTCCTTCGGAGATATAATTATGAAATTTTCACCTCAAAGATATTGGTCTTAATTGGTTATAAACTATGTATGTAACTTTCGAAAAAAATAATCAGATTGGATTAAACTTTGGCACCCTTTCTAAGTCCTAAAAGAAAAGCACAAGGTCGCTAGCCAATTATTTTGCATAACAGTTCGAAAAATTGGGGAATTTTCCAAATTGTTGAGAACATTGTTTTTTAAGAATTGAGAACATTATCTTTTAAGAATGGAAAATTCTATGAACTGCTATTTGTAGTGCTCACAAATTCGAACAATTGATCTTTACGACCTTTTTTGATAAAAAGTTAAATTACCAGAGTTATAGCATTCTGAAAATTAAAAAGAAAATTAAAATGTTAAGCCAAACAGCGCACGATATGGAAAAAGTCGAGATAAGAAAAACGTTGCTTCTTGAAAGTTTTACAAGATTATCATAACAACTTTTCAAATTTTTTTTTTAATTTGAAAATTAAAATTATGATCCCACAAAAAGTTATGATAAATTACAAATTTCATTTTCCTGTAAAACTATGCAAGATCGACGTTTTCCGTTTTTCTCAATAGTTCGCCACTTAATCTTAATCACATTGAGATTTTCCAACTTACAATTAAAAACGTACACAATTGTATCTATTTCGTTGAGAACTTTGCGAATTGCATAATTCACCATTGAAGGTTTATAATAATCATACACGTTTGATTTAACAGCGTTTAAAATTCACAATTTTCTAATCGAAGGAATTCTCACTTTTAAAATAATTTTTTTGATTTGCATGCATCAATATTTTAAAACAGTTTTCTTGAAAATGTTCCAAATTCTGTTATCAAGGAATTAATAATTTTATATCTTAATTAAAGTCTCAAATTTGAATAAAACATTGATATTTCAGTAATTTCAAGTTTAAAGTGTTAAATTGATCATCCTAAAGTTTTCTGAACATTGAGATTACGAAATTATTTGATTTCCTTTCAAATCTAATTAATTTACATAAAATCAAAGTACAACTTATTTAATAAGAGTTCTAGTTTTGGTTTTAATCGTGCAGAATGACATTAAAATAAAACCAAATAAATTTTTGAAGAAACACACAAGATACAATAACATGTTTAATAACAAAATTGTTTGTCTAAATTACATCTAAAAATTTGCTTTTGCCTCTTTTCTCACGAGACACGTGACGAGAATGTGTTCGGTTAAGCGCACTGTGGGTCGGGCGACCCGTTTCGGTCGCCAAAAGTCGGAAAAAAAATCACAATGTACAATAATGAATTGCAAATTTACTTATATATGGTTTTCGAGGATGCTGACTCCGAATCTGATATCAGAATTTCGAAAAACGAGGGCGGTAATTACTAATCTGGAGTCCGGATTTAAAAAAAAAAACAAGTATTTAAAAAATGATCTACGTAAAATGAAACACTTTTGTTCGCAGTTAGCTTATAACAAGTTACCAGAGCCTATCACAAGGGTTTTTAAATTTCGATTTGTTTTTAGTTTTATTTTTTTATGTTTAGGGTTTTCTTATTTATTTTTTGTATTTCAATTTTTAATTATAAAAACTGTGGTGTTTGGGGTGCTTTCTGCGTTAGTTCCCCTAGCCTCTCACGTTAAATTTTTTCTTCATCATCCGATAATTCCGTATCGCCTGAAGTATCAAATGTTTGATGGATACCTGGAAAATCCTCGTTTTCGTTCTGACTTTCTACAACCGAATGAAACAATTCGCCCTCTTGTGGAATCTTTGGTAAATCTCGATATAATATAATGAACAGTCGAATCAAGAGTATTATTAATTAGGAAGTCAATAATTTTTCGTTTGGTACATTTTGACATTATATACAATATCATCGAATCCAAGAGACAAAAAAGTCAAGGAAAAGTAAAAGTAAAAACTTATAAGTTTGGATAAGATTTCGAAGCAAAGTGAAAAAAAGTAAAAACAGAGAGAAACATCAGACGCTCGACGCGCTCGTGCATGCATATATGACGGCTCGCGCAACTCAGCCAAACAGGTCAGTTATTGGCGAATGAAAGAAAGTATTTTACCAAAGTATTAATTAGTTTCTAACATTAATGTGGCAGAAATTTTATTCCACTTTTTTTGATATGCTCAACCTTTTTTTCTAACTTCCATATGCCTAAGGGTGATAACGAAAAAAGAACCATTAAAAAAAATAACGGATCCGTAATTATACTAAATGTTTGAACGAAGAACACAACAAGAATTTTTTTAACATGTTTAACTTTGCATGTCTGCTAACGAAGCAGGATATTATTAATTAAACTATTATTTGTGTATAAGATACCCCAATTATCACCGATTACAATTACCTAATTCTTTTGAACAAACTCGCAAGTTTGAAAATTGAACCTTTGGCCACGGAACCGGGTCTCCTCGGAAAAAACTGGGGGTATGAAATGTTGCAGATAATAGTTACTTCTGGGTAGAGTCGGCTAGGGTACAGGGTAAAGTCGATCAGGGTAATATATAGGTGGGTAAAGTATACCTAACATTACCCTGGATGAGAGCAACAACGGCGAGGTGTCACTTGCTGACATTCCATTTAAATAAGCAGCAATAAAGAACAAATTGTTATATATTTCCGCGTACAAAACACTCCAAAGAGATGATACTTGACAATCATCAGGGAATTAATCGCAGAATTGTCGACTTATCACTCGTTATTCGCCAAAATAAATTTGACAGTAGCTACAGGGTTTAAAAGTCGCCATGGTCTTTAAAGTTAATAGGTGCATTGAAAAAAAAAACGTAAAGTTTCGGCTGGGCAATTTTCAAAGATATGTTTGTGACAGCGGAAACTTTTCGGTAGGTCTTTGCGACAAATTATTTTACGTTTAATTGCAGGAATCTGTGCATGTCAATGGTTAATTAGCAATTTTGCGATAATGGGCAGGTACATATTTATTGAAAGTTGGGGATCGGTACTTGCGTTTGCCACGATGTTCTTGAAGAAGATTACTTTACCGACCGAGCACAGTAGGACAATTGACACATGGATCAGATGGTGATTTTCGAAAATAAGATCAGTGATAAGTCTTGGATTTAGAAAAGTGACAAGTATAAGAAATTTTAAGTTATGTTTTGGTTCTTTATTACCCGAAAAGGATATTTTTAAGGCTGATGCTATAGTTAGGCGACGATACGATGATATGGTTACGTGTGCAACGGTAGGTATTCATTTGTCCATAATCTCAGTTTGCTGCAAAATCACTAAATTTCAAACCCTGCTTAGAGGACCTCGAAAAAGGTTTTAGTGGTGGAGCTGATGGATAAAATTTCCACTAATCTTATTTTATTCTACGGTTGTATACACAGGTCCGGGGGCTTTCATAGTGGAGGAAGTTCCTTCATTGAAGCTTCCGATTCTCCCTCAAAATTGCCACATCCGATAGTGGCGTGATAGTAGAGGAGAGAAAGTGGCGGCTTAATTTGAAATTTTAATTTCAAGAAGTCAATTTTATCCAGATGTATTAAATAATTTAAAAAATATGGATGCATTTTTAAATTGATAAAAATAATAAGCAAATATTGATGCTAAAAATTATATGTTTCAAAGTAAATTGCATGAAACTGATTTTTGACAATATTAAAATAATGCAACGAGTTGCGTTAACACACATTTTTAATGTCGGTTTGGCACAATTTCGCAAGCGAGAGTATTTTATCGGAGCACCATGAATAATTCACACTTCTCCATCACCATGTACACTTTCTTGAATAATATCGTTCTCCGGAAAATGAAATTCGCAAATACGTGCCTTTGAATGAAAAAAACAATCACGCCGGAGACACACGACTCCTATTCTCTCCGGACAAAAAAATAACTCAGCACTTTAATTAAAAGTTTATATCTTGCCTTTAAATTTTGAACTATTTGTTTTGCACTTTGGTACAACACAAACACGCAGCATTTTTGCATTTCTTGTATTCAAATATTACAGATATTACATATCGACCACTTCACGATTCAGTTCGTTGAGACTTTGAGGTTAGAAAACGTGTTTACCTTTTCAAATCCTACACTGCTAGACACATACGCCACTAAACGCAGTGGGCAATGTGCGAAACTTTCTGGCATACCTTAGGGAACTTCCCCACCGTTTCTTTCGTTGCGCGTCACATTGAGACAAAGGACCAATCCCTATGACTAAATGAAAATGTACAACTATTAACAATTTTAGGTTATGTTTGTGTTTTTCACAGAAGCAGAAATTAAAAAAATAAATATCGATTCGAAAAAAAATTATTTTTATAGTATATTCCTTGGTAGATAATTTTTACGGTCATCAGTGCTCAGCGTCAACCTAAAAATACACAGGAATCACTACTGCACATGTCAGAGATATCCGCGGTCATAAATCACTAAATAGCAGCCCGGTGGTGCAACTAAATGGGAGGCCTGTAGAGAAAAAGTAGGATGAGAGTTGACTGCGGCCACCAGGAGAAGTGACGGCGCTGTTTACCTTTAGGACCGACTTGCTACGAAATGCATGGTGAAAATCAGAAAAGTGATATTTTGCAATAGTTCTGCTATGCTCTTCTTCGTTTTTTTGCCGGAAGAATAAGGTTAAATAGTTTTAGCATTAAATGCGGAAAAACAAATGACAAAATAGTGTACAAATTTGAAAATAAATGAGATTAGAGAAATTTAAAATGGCTGAAATTAACAAAACAAAAAGTTCTAACAATTTAAATATTGTTAGTATTATTTATTGTGCTATTAAAATATAAAAGAATATTTTTTGTTAAAAACATACAAATGATTTTAATGATTTTTTTTTTAATTTCCCGCCCTTTTCAATTTCTTCAATCGCATTTATTTTTAAATCTTCATACTATTCTACCATTTATTTTTCCTTATTAGATGTTAAAACTATTTATCTTTGCATCTTCGACAAACAAGAAACGAAGAAAAGCACAGTAGAACTGTGAAAAAATATCACTTTTCTCATTTTTACCATGAATTTTGTAGCAAGGCGGCCCTATAGGTAAACAGCGCCGCACGCGCCCATATTGAGTACTAATTTTGTCCGGTCAAGTGTCATCCCACTTTTAGCTTTGAGTGGCACGGGGCTGCTAAATAGTTCAAATCGAGGGTTATGTTCAATTTCAATCTTACTCGAAAATTCTCCAAGAATCTATCCAGTTATTATATTCTCAATACACGAAAACAATCGACCTTTAGTCAATATTTAACTAAATTGCTAAGCAAATGTCTTGAACATTGGTGTGGTTTCCTGAGGAGCGCCGCACTAACGGGGACTACAGCAACTACACTTTTATTGCCAACATCAATCGTGTACTGCCAGCCCTCTAAACCAGTGACGCATGCGCACTACGCTCCCCCATCCCTTTTTCTCGCGGGAGCAAGAAAAATAGTTAGATCGCATGCTCGTGGGTGAACCTGGCCTTACAGGCAGAGTTACCACAGTCAACCCTCGGGGCGGTTTATACAGCATGATGAGTCTCCTTTTTATTACTTCGTGCGTCGATGCCATATCGGCTTATGAGTCCCATTGTGGAAAGACCTTCACTTATCCGGAAAATTCGCTGAAATTTAGTTACATTTTAGTAATCTTTTAGTGAGCTTCAGAAAATAACGAGAATATTACTAGATTTCATACGTCTGAATCAAAACATGTAGGGCGCATGCGTCGTGTCATTATACCCTAGCTTATATTAACCTAAAATATAACTATTTAATATGAAAAATACATTTTAGATTAATAATTACCAATTAATTAGGTACGTGTGACTTTCTAGTCCATTTAAATTCACATTTTATAACTTTTTGTAGCATGGTATACATTTTGCGACAGTTGTCTGTCCTTTTAATTCTCGAAATTCAAATCCTGCCACAGGATTACACCCTATTACGTAGTTTTTCCCATTATAGACATAATTATTTATTTTGAAACGACGAGAATAGTCCGGGCAGGGACCACTAGACAGCGCAAGATCCTCTCTCCCGCAACCAACGATATCCGTCGACGGTATAAGAAGGCGAGTGGCAGACTCACTCGACACTCTCTCGAGTCGACTGCGGGTAACCAAAGTCGACTACCAGATCATCCCTCCGAGTGGTCCTGTGGCCTCACGCTCGTCGAACGATAAGGATCTGCTGTTTTTAAATCTAGGTACGCTGTCCCAGGCTCTAGGTATACCTTTTCGTTTTTCTTTCAGGGCACGCTACCAAGACTCCTGGAAACATTTTATTCTCTTTATATTAATATTCTTGGGTACGCTGCGCAAAGCTCCTGGACATTGTATTAACTGATTTTGGTTTCCTACTTGTATCTTATTCTGGGCACGCTGATCCAGGCTCCAGACATTCTTTCTTCCAGGTGATAATCTTTCTGGGCACGCTATAACAAGCTCCTGAACAGCCGACTCATTTGTTACCTTACTTTCTTGATGAATCTGGGCACGCAATAACAAGCTCCAGGACTGCCGATTTATTTGATACATTATTTCTTTGTACTGAATCAGGGCATGCTATCCAGAACTGCATATTTATTTTTTATGAATCTGGGTACGCTCTACCAAGCTCCAGAGCGGTCATTGAATGTAGGCGATTTTCGGGTATGCAAAGAAATACTCCGGAAGTAGGTTATGGGCAATGGACTATGGCGCGTGCTGACATTGGCTGCCATAGTGAACAAAAGTGATTTTACGTGATAGAGACGGGAATACTTGTTTCATAACTCAGCGATATGGAATCTTGGTATTATTGAGCAATCATGTAAATATAAGACAACGCTCTCTAGATAGAAGTGGTGATTAAGTATATGCTATTAACCTCATTCATGCGTGTTTAGGCATTTTGAGCCTCCGACCCGTCTTATTCATACGTGATAATTAGGATAAGTCATGCGTGACACTAAAATGTTTCTTGCGTGATATAGCATATCACATTGTAACTTTGAAGACTAATAGGGTAAGAAACCATCGTTGTGAGAATTTACTTAAAAATAAATAAAGAACGTATTTTTTGGATTAAATGATGTGTACTTTCAATTAATCTTCTCATTTCTGGGTCTGAAACTAATTTTACCAGGGCTTAGGGCTAGGTAAAATAAAATATAATAAAAAACGAACTCTTTCAATTTGTTTTTGTTCATCTTCTATTTCGAATGATTGAATTCATAAAATCAAATAATTTGCAAAGTAAGGTTAAGTGTATACACAATTAAGCATGTCCGCCATCTTAGAATGTAACTTACTGAATTTTCTACGGGTTTCCACGTATATTACGTAGAAAACGTATTATACGCCAAAAACTCCAGAGTTATGCGTAACGTATTAGGTATGGTTGGATCAAAGTTGGCTAAGTCGACACTTGACTATAATGTTTGAAGAAAGAAATGGACACATATTTTTTAAAATTTTATTGTTATAGTCAACTATATTCTTCATGCAATAATATCTAATACGTTGTCAAACAAAATTGTTTTACATTCTCATCCTCCCAGGCGGAAAAGTCGGCCTTATGCCGGATCTTCGGAACGGCATAGTACCGCGCCATTTGTAAACGAGGAGCAATGCCAGTGCTGATCAACTGTACTGTGCCGAACGTTGACGCGGTACTGGTTCAGTACTGCCCCAGTACTGAATCCAAGTGCTGGCTGGGAGCCGACTTAGGAGTTTTGTCGAATGTTGGCGCAGTACTGGTTTAGTACTGCCCCAGTGTGAAGTCCAAATGTTGGCTAGAAGCCGACTTAGGAGTTCTGCCGAGTGTTGTCGTAGTACGTAGGAACCTCAAAACGAAACAGGCTGGGTTGATGATCACGATAAAAACTGCGGGTGAACTTCCGAAAAGGGTAGACCTCCGATTTTCTTCGGGCTCCGTATACTTATGTATTTTGAGGCGCTGATTACGAATATGATAGTAAAAATTGGCGCAAATTTGTTTTTCATGGTGAAAACCATAATAAAAAAACCCATAAAAATCATGGTTTCTTGCATTTATCACACTAATTATTCAAAATTCAAAAAAATGTTACTTATAAAAGTTGTAGATATCCTCGGAATACACATTTTATGTTTTGAGCATGCTTTTATGCTAGTGATAATTTTCGAAAAAATCAGTAGTAAATCGATTTTCAGGTTAAAAAATTATTAAAATACATAAGTCCATACATCCATTAATAATAATAAGGAATTAAGGATTTTGATGGGTTTTATGGGTTTTCAATATGAACATCGATTTACTAATGATATCCTGGGAAACTATCATTCCAATAAAAAAATGCTGGAAACATTAAATGTGTATTTCGAAGAGATGTACAACTTTCATCCTAAACATTTTTTTGAATTTTTAATAATTACTCAGATAAATGCAAAAAAAAAACATGATTTTTAAGGGGTTTTCATGGTTTTTACCATGAAAATAACATTTTCGCCAGTTTTCATTATCATATTCGTAATAAGCGCGTCAAAATACATAAGTATACGGAGCCCGAAGAAAATCGGAGATCCACCCTTTTCGGAAGTTTATCCCAATTTTTTGAACTGGAATTATTATTATTTTATTATTTTTTTATGCTGAAAAATTATACTAAATTTTAAATATTTTTTACTTTTAATACGTCTGAAAGTGATAAATCCTTT
>CAKNWT010301833.1:0-13209 GCA_932066315.1 Andricus coriarius | reverse complement strand
ACAGACAACACTCTCCTGCTAGGTCACTTCCTCCTGCCAGTTATGTTCCTCCAGCCGAGCCTTACCTTCGTATCAGGTCCAGGTCGCCATCTGCTCAGAACAGGTCCATGACTCCACCTATCAGGCTTCTTTCTTCTGATGAAGCTGGATATTCACTTGAAGAAATTGAATATATTCGGCTAATACCCATTTCCAATCCGAACCGGCAATTCGAACTTCGAAGATACACTTTTCCTGCGTATAAGCCAATTAGAATGCTCCATGGGCCCATTCCAACCCATGAACATATTGTCTTATCAACATTCGATGGTGAAGTATTTGCAATATTAGAAAGGACTCATGTTCTTTCAGGAATATATTCACGTAATGTTGGCACTCGAAGTAAAGGACGGGCAAAAATAAATATGAATAGCGGCACGGTTACCCTATTGACTCCTAACGAAGTCAGCGAATCTCCCGTTGGCCCTAAACGCAAAATCTTATCTAACTTCACAGTAAAATGTGTACACCGCAGTTCTGGACACTATTGATTCAATTATAAAATAATGTAAAACTAATTTATGAAATTGTTTGCGATCCAAAGTAATATTAAAAGTTTGGAAGTAACTTGAAATTACAAAAAAATAAATGAATAAAAAGTAAAGGTATTATTGTGCTCAAGGTTTTAATCTTTCGTCAATGCCACATCCAGTCTTCTTCAAAACCTTATAAAAAAAATTCCGTTTCATTTCCTCACGAAAGTACTTTTTGTGAACAATTATAATAGGTTTATATTTATTTACCCATACCAATTTTCCTGTGGGGGACTTTACCCTAATGTCCATAGAAAAAGTTTATCTGGATAGAAAAAGTTTTATGTAATTGGTTACTTAGCTGTACCCTCCCTATGGATCGCAGGACCTTGTAGCTGGTGGGAGGGCTTACGGGTCTCACTAGACTATAGATCTGGAATAGATGAACCTGAGGGGTTACACCGCGAGGTGAGACTACTCTGGGGAACTGAGGGACACTAGTCGGTGGGACTTAAACTAAGGAAAGAACCTTCCACGAGGTAATGGCCAAGCCTCCTGGAATATCGAAGGCGCGAGTTCTCATGCTCCCAAACTACGATGTGATCACCGTGTCAAGACCTGAATGGCACCAGGGTGAACAAATCCTTGAACACCCCGGCCTGCTCGCCTCAGTAGGGGCGGACAGGTGGGGGTCCAAAAGGAGGTGTCTAGACGGAGACTTTGGGACACCAGGTCGAATCCCATAGTATTTAGACCCATCCCCGGCAAGCGGGGCTTTGCGAGGGGTGCCTTCTTATTTCCCTAGTTTCTCGTGGGACTCAACTGAATTCAAAAAAACACAGAACAAACCAAAACCAATGAGGGGCCCGTCTCGGGTCTCTCTTTCAATCCACCGTTAAAAGTGGGAGGCTTCTTAGGGGGCAGTTCACCAGAGGCGGTGCGAACTAAAGATAACGGTGGAGACAATCTTGTCGAAACCGTTGAAGAGCAGCAGTTCACTTGGAGCCACCCCTCAGGCTAATCCTATTAGCAAGAGGAAGAAGGGCTCCGGAGAAACTCCCCCAAACAGGGAGTTAAAACGGCAAAAGGCTCTGGAAACACAGGGCCTTAATTTCGCGCAGATGACCAACAACGCCTTAGCGAGGGTTGTCGTTGCATCGGGTTATCCTGAGAACCGTCTAACACTCGAGGAGTTGGACAGGATGAGGGATGAAATTTCTAAAGGGATTGACGCGTTACCCCGCGAGGGGCGCGCCCCCGGGTTCAACGACATCTTCATCAGGTCGGGGGCCATCGTAGTAGAGGCTGCGGACATCTGGTCGCGTGATTGGATAGTTAAAAAAACCCCAACGTTTAGGCTTCAAGAGGGCCTAAACTTGGAAGTCAGAGGGACGGAGTGTCTGCAGAGGTACCGTAGAGCGACCGCACTGATTCCCGGCAACCCCGAGAGTCCGGCGGTCGTTCTGCGGCGCCTGAGTTTTTCAGAACCCGTCTCTGCGAACTGATTCATGGAAGGTTTATTCTGACAGGCAGGGTTCCAGACCGAAAAGGAGAGGCTGGATTCTGGTTGTCGGACTTCCTGAATCCTCAATCAGAGCCCTTGCGGCTCTTGATTACCGCCCCTATCTAGGGGCGAGTAGGGTTGCCTTCCGAGTGACCCAACTAGGCTCCGCAGGGGGACCAGAAGCACCCGGAGCTGCCCCGATTTAGCCTGTCAATGGCTGAGACGGGAATCTCCATGATGCAGATAAATTTGCACCACAGCAAAGGTGCCTCGGCGGTTCTAGCCAGACGCATGTCTGTGGTGCAGACAGGGCTCGCCCTAATCCTAGAACCCTGGTTATGCAGGGAAAGGATTTGTGGCTTGTCAGGGTGTGGACTCTAGAGATCTCACCGTTATTGAGGCGAGACTCAGGGGTAGTAGCGGAGAAAGGCTAGAGGTGTATATCACCTCGGCCTATTTCCCTGGCGATGCCGGGGGTCCACCGCCTCCTAGAGAGGTGGAGGCTCTAATTCGGCACTGCCAGGAGAATAAAATTCCTCTGTTGTTGGGCTGTGATGCAAACTGTCACCATACGGTGTAGGAAAGCACAAACATCAACGATAGAGGGAGAGCTTTAATTGAATATATAGCAGGCACAGAGCTGGAGATTCTGAATCGGGGTGATACTCCCACATTCCAGACTAAAAACAAGAGTGAGGTTCTCGATTTGACTCTACGTTCGGGTGCACTGAGGAGCAGGGTAGTGGACTGGAGAGTCCCCGATGAGGAGTCTCTCTCGGACCACGAATATATCGCGTTTCGATCAACCCTAGGAAAACCGGTGGTTTCGAAGATCAGAAACCCCAGGAATACACTTTGGGACTCGTATAAAGAGGAACTCAGAGGGAGGCTTGCGGAATTTCCCACAAGCTATGGTACCATTGATGAGTTGGAGCACGCTGCAGATTTTCTGCGAAGGGCTCTGACTACGTCATATGAGAACAATTGCCCTACAAGCACAATTAAGTCTAGGAAGGGAGCGGAATAATGGAATACCCACCTGGAAAGACTCCGTAAAAGGACAAGAATGTTGTGCAATAGGGCAAATAGAACTAAATTGCCTTCGGAGTGGAACATCTATAAGGCGGCCCAGTCTGAATACTATAAAAATATAAGAAAGTATAAGCGGGAAGATTGGAGGGGCTTCTGTGAGGCATCGAAAAACATTCCGGAAACAGCGAGGCTGCAAAAGATCCTGGCGAAAAATTCGGAAGCTCGCCTCGGGCTCATAAGGCTCGATAATGGTGAGTTTGCCGAAGACGAAGAAGCAACGCTGAATCACCTGATGGATGTTCACTTCCCGGGTTTCGAGCGAATCCAAACCGACCAAGAGGAGGAAGGCTGGGGCCAAAAGCTGGTGAAGGCCGACTGGAATTTCGCCTCTAAGGTCGATGATTAGAAGAAGGTGGAGTCGGCCGTAGGGTCCTTCTGTCCTTTTAAATCACCAGGGGCGGATGGCATTTATCTAGCGCTTTTACAAAAAGGCATGGATTTGGTCGTCCCTCCTATGACGAAATTATTTAGGGCAAGTATAGCCCTTAAACACGTGCTATCGGCATAGAAGGATGGCAGAGTGGCCTTCATACCCTAACCTGGGAGGGAGGGTTACACTGCTGCAAAATATTTCCGACCAATCAGCCTAACGTCTTTTATCCTGAAGACGTTGGAGAGGCTGGTCGAGAGATACATTAGGGATGAGGTGCTCTTGGCCTACCCGCTGCACAGAGGGCAGCATGCTTTTCAGGCAGGCTGCTCGGTAGAAACTGCGCTCCATGCTGTTGTGGCAAAATTGGAGCAGCAGTTGGAACAAAAGGGGTATGCTGTGGGCGATTTCTTGGACATAGAGGGTGCTTTCAGCAATACTCCTCCAGAAGTCATCTGTACGGAGGCTCGGAGATGTGGCGTGCCGGACTAGCTTGTAATCTGGATAGGAAGCATGCAACGTCGGAGAAGACTCGAAACCAGATGGGTTGAGGGCCTAGTAAGGGGAATAGCTCCGCGGGGATGCCCACAGGGGGGTGTCCTGTCACCCCTCCTGTGGTGCATCGTTGTGGACGGCCTCCTTCGAAGGCTAAATGAAGAGGGGTATTATACTCAGGGATATGCGGATGACTTTGTAATCCTAGTCAGGAGGGCTCATCTGGAGACGCTGATGGGTCTTATGAGGTCGGCGCTGCGCATTGTAGAGCTCTGGTGAGATAGCTCCAGGCTCTCGGTAAATCCTGAAAAGGCCAACTTGATCATTTTCACGAAAAACTATAAGATTCCACAAGTTGACACTCCTGTATTTTGTGGTGGGAGGCTGACGTTTTCAGATTCGGTTCGATATCTGGGAGTAATCCTAGATAGCAAGCTGAACTGGACAAAGCACCTGGAGACCCAATGCCGGAAATTTGTCACGACTTTCTGGTTGTGCAGGAGAGCCTTTGGGTTGACATGGGGACTAGGGCCTAAAATGCTTGCATGGCTCTACTCTGATGTCCTATAACCCAGGCTCCTACATGCAGCCGTGGTCTGGTGGCCACGGGCGGAACTTAAAACAATGCAGGACAGGCTGCGAAGATTAAAAACGCTAGCATTCAGGGGATTGACTGGAGCAATGAGGACTACGCCCATAGCGGCGATAGGATTCATGCTCTGTGAGGAAGCCCTACATCTTGCGATAACCCCTAGAGCGGCACACGCGATGGGCCGCCTAGTAAGAGCAAATAGATGGACTCGGGGGACTAGGCACACTTGGCTCCCGAATGATATCAATGCATTGCCGATTCTACAGATAAGGCAAGATAAAATAACAAAACGCTTCAACTTTGCCAAAGCTTTCCGCGTCTGTATCCCAAGCAGGGATCTGTGGAAAGCAAATGGTAACCCGCTTCTCCAAGGGGAAATCTGGTATACAGATGGATCCAGGGGTGAGGCGGGGTCAGGAGCAGGAATTTTTGACAGCAAGAGAGGGAAAGGCATGGGGATACCGCTTGGACGAGACGCTACTATCTTTCAGGCGGAGGTCCTGGTCATCCTTCGCTGTGCTGAAACACTAATAGAAGGAAACGCTGCTGGCAGAGAGATTACTATCTGTTTCGACAGCCAACCGACACTAACTGCAGTAAGAAAACCAGACATAACATCAGAACTGGTTTGGGAATGCAAAAAGGCATTAAACCAACTTGCAGAAAGAAACAAAGTGGCTCTTATATGGGTCCCTGGTCACACAGGGATCAAGGGCAATAAAAGAGCGGACCAGTTGGCAAAATGTAGCGCAGCAATTGAATACATAGGACCAGAACCGGTACTGGGAATAGCATCTTGCTGTGTCGATTTGACCATCAAAAGCTGGATCCGAACAAAACACCGGGAATACTGGGAGCGAATCCAGGGTTGCCGTCAGGCGAAATCCATCCTGGGTTATAACCATAGGATGGACAGAGCCAGGGAAATCCTCGGTTTACCCAAGAAAGACATAAGGACAGTGGTACACATCCTAACTGGGCATAACCATTTAAACTACCATATGCAAAAAATGGGGTATAACCCCACGACAGAGTGCAGGAGATGCGGCAGGGATGATGAAACATCCCTGCATGTATTAGGTCAGTGCCCGGCATTAGCTGGGCTCAGGCAACAGACCCTCGGGGCCCATTTTATGGGACCAGAGGAAATTACAACGCTACCAGTAGGCGACATACCAGGCTTCGTTAAGAGGTCTAGGGTCAACTGCTGAGAGCGAATAAGTAAGGGTGTGGCACAATAAGCTTTATAGCTGGAGCGCCACACGGGCTCACCATGGGCTCCTCGCCCGTCCTAAAACTAACTAACTAACTACAATCATTTTCGTACCAAGGAGACTACCCCAATGTAGATAGGATGATTTCCACAGCTGAAGAAACAAATTTCTTGAAATTATTTAATTAGCTGTATTAAATATTTTTACTATACTCTGTCAAAAATACGAATTATATATTGTTTCTGGTGTTACATATGCTATTGAGACAATTCTTACATAAGTTAACTCACCATCAAAACCAGTTCATTCATTAAATAGAAGGTAAACTATTATCATTGAAATAAAAAGAAAAAAATCATATTTGCGTCGCAAATGAAACTATTCATAATTGACAAATAGTAACGAAACGGTATCATGGCTAATACCGTATGATTGAGATGATGGTATTGCCAGTGACCGCTCAGTTAGTGTATAGCCATATTCAGCTGTAATCCTCGGTACAGAAACCTTCACTGTAAAAGCAAAGTATTATTTCAGGACCACTTGTAGAAACCTAAATTCATTTGTTTTGCATAGAAAAAAAATTATGAAGTTATTATATGCAAAAACATGACACGAAAAAAATGATGCAATAAAAGAAGATCTCTCGAGTTTTTACAGTGTTCTATAGGCAGCCTGCGGAGGTGACCGGTAGCCTGGTCAAAGGCTTTCTGCCTCGACTCAAAAAGAAACAATAAGTTCATTTGTAACAATTTTAATAGCAATAGAAAAATGTTTTCTACCAGAATTTCAATAGGAGTCACACTCTTTTTATTAGTCGTGAACAGTTGAAAACAAAATAATATTTTTGCTTCATAAATGAAGGTCGAAACTAATTTTTCTCTTTTTCAGAGGAGCACACTTTTCTTGAATCCTTTATTTGGGCTAAAAAGAAATCTTTGCTTTTCCCTTTGAGCACTTTTAGAGTAAAATATTGAATTAATTTTTTATTGTCTATAATAATCGCTTTATAATCCAAGTTTTATTTTTAGCCAAAATAATTATACTATTAAATAAAAGATAAATTCATTTTTGATCTTAATTTTTTAATGTCAAATATATATTTCTTTAAATGGTTACTACTAGCTAACAGGGTTTGAAAGACACATAATAGCCCATTATTAAATTCAAAATTTTTAAAGGAATGTTCCTGAGCTTTCATAAAATCAAATTTTCAACAAAAAAGCTAGATTTTTTTTAAATTATTGAATTTCATTTAAAAATCATAATTCTTTAACTCGGATAGTTGAAATTTTATTTTAAAAAATTATTTTCAAAAAAAAAAGAATGTACAACTTTAGAATTAATTATTTTCTTTCCAAAACTACAATAATAAAAAATGAAAAGTAACTGCCTAGATATTGAGCTTCTGAATAAGGGTAAAAAAGCTTTTGGTAGAAAAGTAAACCAATTCTTAGTAATTATTACCAAGAATTTTGAGGTTACAATTTCGCAGGTTTTGAAAATCGGGTTTCCGTAACGATTGAAAATCAAATTTTTAATTTTCCACAAAAATAAAAGCTTGGCCCCGAGATATGGTAAAACTGAATAAGAATAACAAATGTTAGATATCAAAAAAAAATTCTATTCTGAGAAAATCAATATTTAGTGTGATGACGCTAAGATAGGACGCCAAAATTTTAATTAAAATTTAAATTACATTTTCTTATTGCTGTATTAAAAATGCAAATTCAAACAAATCTTTGTATCACAACGTGTTTTTGAGTTTTTAAGAATTTATTATGTAATAAGCCCATTTTTGTAATTTTATGTTTTTTAGTCCTGTACTGCCACGCTTTAGCTACCATGAAACGAGAAGTTTGTGGCGACAAAACAAATTTTTTTCAAAAAAAAATTTTGTGACAAAAATTAGTTTATCCTAATCTTGGATACCTATGAAATGGTCTTCATGTGATTTGGGCTCACGGAAAAGTTATCTTATATTTTTATTAACAAAAAATTCCTTTTTCTCATAATAGCCTCATCCACGAAGCTATTTTGAGATAACTTGTACGTCTACATGACTCCAACAAACCTTTTTATCTCTAAAACTAATAAAAAAACCTCCAGAAAAATGTCTACAACATTTTTAAATGGTAAACAAAAAATTTTGATTTATATTTAAATGTTCATCAAAGCACTTCTAGAAAAAATCGCTTTATTATTCCCAAAATGGTCTCGGCTGAGGTAACCAAATTTCTTTCTTTGGACTAATTTATTAAATATAAATATTATTATCTCATTAGAATAAGCTTGGCGTCTATACTCCATTAGATAACTATAGTAGTATACATTATGTACTCTAATTAATCACTAGAATAATCACTTGTTACACTATTAATCAAATTCATCATAAGAAAATGATCAGTATTTCTTCTAATGCCTAAAAATCAGGATCGCTTATACTCTGGTATTTGCCTTGATGGTCATCCTTAACGCTATTGGTAAATACAATACTACAATATATTTATAATTTTAAAAAAATTTTCAAGCTTTTCGCAAATAAACATCTGTCAGACGTAATCTGAATTCTATTCCATTTGCTATTTTGTCCGAAAATATAGATGAGTATAGGAATAGCAAATAGTACAGAAATTCTAAAAACCTTTGAATAAAACATTAAATCAAGGGCACCTAGGTGAATGTATCCACGTGTAAAGACACATAGAAATTGACGTGGAACTTAAGGTGATTAAAGGAAACTTTTCTTGAATTTTTCCTTTGGGGCTAAAAAGAAATGTTATGGTTTTCCTCTAAAAACCTTAAGATTAAGATGTGAAAGTCAAGTTTTTATGTTAAAATAATTGTTGAACCATATCTTTCAAGACTAAATATTTATTTATTCACAAATTTCTTATAAATCCTTAAAAGGGTATCAAAAATCCTATCGAAGCTGCACTTAACAACATTTTCTAATTGACCATTACAAGAGTAAAAAATTTTGAAAAAATTGATTAAATTTTCAACTAAAGCACAACATTTTCAACTTAAATGATGAATACATATTCTTAAGTGGCTAATACCAGTAGAAGCTTTTATTTTCTGATGTTGTTAGATCACGCGTTTCGGCACAGGTAAGTGACCTTATCAAATCATTTTTCTTAACAAAAGACCGAAACTTTTTTTTATCACTTCTTACTAAATTTGTTTGAATGATAGGATTTCATTGAATAGAAGATTGTGAAGATTTTCCGACTGAATAGCGAGAGTTTGCCAAGATTTATTTGTAATTTATTTTGGGCAATTAGAACTGGCAAATTGGAAAACAAATGAAATTTTAGTATAATTGAGACTTTCAAGTTGCGAATATTTTAAAAATTATAGACACGGAGAACATTATGAGTAACCTTGATCTGGAAGTTGGTATAAGAAATAAAGGCGACATCATCTAAACATATTTAAAACATTTAAAGAATCAGACCAGCATAAAATACTAATTAACGCTATCTATTCAAGTTCATATTGCTAGTTCTTTATCAGATAATACTACATCATATCATATGTTATAAAATTTTTATTCTTCTACAAGCAATAAACTACAAAGTAGCTCAGAAGGAAAAGTTTTACATCCATTACATACATATACTCAGAAAACACACCAGAATATTCCTTAAAAATAATTTTGACTAAGTTCTTCATTACGCATTAATTAGCGTTTCCACTCATTGCGAAAAATGGAAACTAGGAAGTACATTACAATACTTTTCACTTTTTTATTAAAGCACGCTAAAGTGAAAGCAGAAATGTTTGAGCCTTAGTCCGAATCCTGCATACAAATTTTTTAAACTCTTATTATTTTATTTTCTCTTGCTAAGGTTACCATAAGGGAATAAGAATAAATTCTTATTTAAAATTTGATTTTCATCACCCGCCCAACCGTAAAATTGTTTTTTATCTCCATTCAGCAACCAAGTAGATATAAAGCAAATTGTCCCCGTTTTTCTTCTGAACCATATAACATATTAAAATAAAACAAAGTTGCAATTTCGTTTGTAACTCTGCTAAGATTTTCGTTTTGATTCATACTCTTCCCAGTAATGGGATTGCCAGTTTAGTAACACATTGCAACTGCGTTACAAATGATGCGCTTTGTAAACTTAAGATAGACATAATTAGTTTGATTTAAAAAAGGAGCCTATACGTATCTATACTTAAACAGAGATAACATTAATTAAGATGAAATGCACGTACCTAATTTCCAAGCTTTAAATCTTTTGATTTGTCAAACTCTATAATAAGCTAATTCAACGCAGTTACAACAAAATTTGTACACACTGAGGAAGAAGGTAAATGCGGAATAAATACTCAATAACGGCTGCGGAAAGTTTTTTTGTTCTTCAAGAATGCAGCTGCACGTGTACATAGAAGTGCATTGCATTCTGTAAAATACCATGATACAAAAAGCATTTTCGGGATGCGTCCTGAATAATATTACTTGAGTATTGCTAGTCCAGCTTTTAATAAATTTTCCAGGGCAATCTTTCCTCAGGGTGGGTCTTCAGCCTTTTCTTGCACTTCTACAAAAAAAAACTGATTCCATCGTTTCTTCTTTCAGAGTTAAGTGCACAAATCGAATGTTTGCCTAATGGCGCACCTATTCCTCATGTTGCTCGTGGCCAAAATTCTTCTTTTTCTTCTGACAGACAACACTCTCCTGCCAAGTCACTTTCTCCTGCTAGTTCTCTTCCTCCAGCCGAGCCTTACCTTCGTATCAGGTCCAGGTCGCCTCCTGCTCAGATCAGGTCCATGACTCCACCTATCAGGCTTCTTTCTTCTGATGAAGCTGGATATTCACTTGACGAAATTGAATATATTCGGCTAATACCCATTTCCAATCCGAACCGGCAATTCGAACTTCAAAGGTACACTTTTCCTGCGGATAAACCAATTAGAATGCTCCATGGGCCCGTTCCAACCCAAGAACAAATTGTCTTATCAACATTCAATGGCGAAGTATTTGCAATATTAGAAAGGACTCATGTCCTTTCAGTAATATATTCACGTAACGTTGCCACTCGACGTAAAGGACGGGCAAAAATAAATATGAATAGCGGCACGGTTACCCTATTGACTCCTAACGAAGTCAGCGAATCTCCCGTTGGCCCTAAACGCAAAATCTTATCTAACTTCACAGTAAAGTGTATATACCGTAGTTCTGGACACTATTAATTCAATTACAAAATAATGTAAAACTAAAATATGAAATTGTTTGCGATCCAAAGTAATCTTAAAAGTTTGGAAGTAACTTGTCATTACAAAAAAATAAATAAATAAGAAGCAAAGGTATTATTGTGCTCAAGGTTTTAACATTTCGTCAATGTCCCATCCAGTCTTCTTCAAAACCTTATAAAAAAAATTCCGTTTCATTCTCTCACGAAAGTACTTTTTGTGAACAATTATAATAGGTTTACAATTATTTACCCATAAAAATTTTCTTTTCGGGGACTTTACCCTAATGTATATAGAAAAAGTTTATCTGTATAAAAAAAGCTTTATGAAATTAGTTACTTAGCTGTATTAAACATTTTTACTATATGGTGTCAAAAGTGCAAAGTACTACAGCTTTAGTAAGGATTTACACGCCTTTTTTACTGGTCGTTACAATTGAAGGACAATTTAATATTTTACCTGAGAAAATTAACGTCCAACAAAAATTTTGCTTTGTTTCATAGAAGGACACTTTTCTTTAATTGCTTTTGGGCTAGAAATGAATCTTCAGTTTTTCTTTGAAGAGGTTTTAGAATACAAAGTAAAATTTAATTCTTTGTTAATTTATGGCTGGGGAATCAGGAATATGTGCGTTATAAAAAATAAATTCGAGAAACGTTCCCTATTGATATGGAATTAGTGCTGATTTCTCAACCAGAATGTGCACTGAGTTAAAGCGGAAGCAGACATTTGTCGGCCTTAGTCGGAATTAGGCTTGAATAAAAAATAGAAAAACTTGCTGCCTGCTCGGACAAGGCGGGGGAAGTGGAAATTTTTTGGCGAATTTGAGGATGGTGAAAAGTCGAACTCTGAAAATACTATGGCGACTTAGAGAATATACATATTTATTACCAATTTTACCATGTGGAATTTATAATCTTGAAACCGATGAGTCAATCTTGAAAATTGCTTCACTCATTATTTTCTTACCTGATTTCCTCGAAATTCATTTTAGCACTTACGTCTGTGTTATGTTCTGTAGACCGACTCCCCCTCCCATTGTACCTCTGCCGCGTGATCGCACTGTTCACTCGACTGTAACTTCGGCAATCTTCGACGCTTTGATTTAAAAACGGAGCCTCTACGTATCTATACTTAAACATAGATAACATTGATTAGGACGAAATATACACTTGCAATTTCCAAGCTTTAAATCTTTTGATTTGTCAAACTCTACAATAAGCTAACTCAACGCAGTTGCAATAAAATTTGTACATGCTGAGGAAGAAGGCAAAAGCGGAATAAATACTTTATAACGGCTGCGGAAAGTTTTTTTCTGTTTTTTTTAGAACGGAACTGCATTTGTACATAATACAAAACTAATGAATAATATAAAAAGCTTTTCCAGGATGCTTCCTCAATAATATTACTTAAGTATTGCTAGTCCAGCTTTCAATAAATTTTTCAGGGTAATCTTTTCTCAAGGTCTTCGGCCTTTTGTTGCACTTCTCCCACAAAAAAATCAATCCATTGTTTCTTCTTTCAGAGTTAAGTTCACAATTCGAATGTTTGCCTAATGGTGCCCCTATTCCTGGTATTCCTCGTGTCAGACCATCTTCTTCTTCTTCTTCTTCTTCTGACAAACAACTCTCTCCTGCCAGGTCGCTATCACGCGCCAGGTCTCGATCTGCTGCCAGGCCTGTTCCTCGGGCCGAACCTCTTCTCTGTGCCAGGTACAAGTCGCCTGAACGTGACAGTTTCATGGTGCCACCTAACAGGCTTCCTTCATCAGATGGTGTTGGATATGGACTTGACCATCTTAAATTTATTCGGGTAATTCCCTTCAATAACCCGAACCGGCTATTCGAACTCCGAAGATACACTTTTCCTGCAGGTAAAAAAATTAAAATGCTCCATGGACCCCTGCCAAGTCAAGAACAAATTGTATTATTAACATTGGATTGTGACGTCTTTGCAATATTGGAGACTATTGATGTTCTTGCTGGAATATATTCATATGCTAATCGCGCTCAACGTAAAGGACGGGCAAAAATAAACATGGAAAGTGGCACGGTTACCTCATTGACCTTAGATGAAGTCGGGGAATGTCCAGTAGGACCCTTACACAAAATCTTATTTTATTATAAAGTAGAGCATATACATTAAAATCCTCGACACGAAGTGTTGAATCACAAAGAAATGTAAAACAAAAATTTAAAATAGTTTGCGATCTGAACTCGACA
>CAKNWT010301826.1:0-10089 GCA_932066315.1 Andricus coriarius | reverse complement strand
TGCATGTCGAAAAAAATGGTGTTTTGCCATTGTGCGATTCACTTTCTATGTTCTCAAATGTCTCTAAATGTTTTTCTATATATTTCCAGTCTTTGTATTGTCTATATTTATTATTTAGTATAATGACAAAACAAAAATAGTGTTAAATAAATAAGGTTTATTATGTTTATATATTCAAATTATAATAAACATTATTTATTACGAAAGCATTATTTTATTTATTAAAAATATTTTAATAAATATTTAGATCATTATTTTAGTACGCTTCGTGAAGTCGCACGAAAGTCTCATTTCACTCTCACGCGCGCATCAACTATCATCCATTATCAGGGTATAACCTCAATTCTATTGTTCACACTAGGACATAAAAATGAAAATTCTGTAAAAACAATTTGAATTTGGCTCGAAAAATCATATTATTGTTGTTATTTATGAATTAGTGCTAAGTTCAAATAGTATTTATCGAGTTATCATTTTCATTTCTGCAACGTAATGTAAAAATCATTTTTTGTCCGACCACCCTTGAAAACGCGCCATTGCATGCACGTGAGACAGGCGTTATGTGGCCGCTTCCAGTCCAGTGAGGTTTGCACATGCGCACTCCGCCACCGGGCCAGCATGAAACTTTACGCCCGCTACATAAAACTTTACGCCCGCTAAAGAAAACTTTACGCTCGCTACACATACACTGCGTCCCGCAAGTGAGAATATGGAGGAATTGATCTTTATCTTTGAAAAAATTATATTGCTCGACCCGACAGTCTCCCTTCTGAAAAGTAAGCTATTTCTTCCTTTCACCTATAATCAGCGCTGGTCAGTTACGCGTAACTCGAGTATTTTCTACGTATAATACGTTTTTGACGTAATATACGTCGAAAACAGTAGAAAAGCGTAGAAAACTCCTGTAAGTTACGTTTCCATGATGGCCGACTTGTAAAATTAGTGTCATCAGTGTTGACAAGTACATAACCTCACTTTTGAAATATAATAATTATCAATAATTTTGTTGATTTCGTTATATTAATTGAAAATAATAATTATGCCTGTGCTGGGAAGAAAAGCTTAACATCATAATGTAATCCCATGGAAGGACATGTTTTTTGAGCGGAAGAAAGGACAGAAAACTTTCGCAAAGTGTCTTTTCTGTGATCAGACTTATGAGTTTGTAGGATAATTGGTCCTACATTTTTCCTTTAGGCCTACCCCCTCGATGCATCTTTTTACAATTTACTGCAATGAAAAGTTGAAAAGCGAACACGGCGACTACGACTCAAGACAAGAAAATAGGTTATGTGAGGTATTTTTCGATATTGACGCATGCGCACTGAAATTTCCCATTCGGACGTAATATACGTCAAATCGCGTAGAAAACTAGAGAGGTAATATACGCGTGGAAAACCACGTATAATACGTGGAGTATTATACGTTACCAACCCTGCCTATAATCTAAAATTGTCAAGTACACCAAACATCCTCTATCTGCTTCACATGCTTGTTTTCAAGGAGGGGGACAACAAGTATGGTGTGTATCAAGGGCGTAAAGCTATTTTGACGAGTGTGAATTTGCTGCCCGAGAGAAGCGACGGCGGCAAATTCACACTCGTCAAAATAGCCTTCTTTACGCCCTCGATACACAATACACTATTACTCGCACTAAGTGCTCGCATTTTACCCGCACACGTGCGACTCGCACGCCGTGTCAGACATATGCGACCACATGGAAGACACATTTGCGTGGTGATATGACCTTACGTAATGCGGCCTTATCCGCACGCGTGCGACCCATAATGCTCGCACTGTGCAGGCATTTTGTTATCTGGGTAAAGTAGAGACTCATCTTTCGCTTGTAAAAGAGACTCAGTTATCCTCTTGCATTAGTGGTCCAGTAATCTGTAGGTTTTTATGGTCTCTGATAACCTCTTTGTTTCAAAGTTCTAGAAGATTTAACATTAAAGAAAAAAAATGTTGACCGCTCAATTAAATTAGTTAGCTAGAAAGCAATAAATCATCCTCGATTTCTATCAACTATATTATACAGTAGCCTTAGAGGATGATTGATAATTTCGAAACATTCTATTATATTTATTTTATTTTTTTTTATTTTCAACGTGCAATAGGTAAAACTGACATTTCTAAATAGCAGATGAAAAACAAGCATATATCTATGAATAAAAAAGGTATGTGAACTCATATCAAGTATTTTTATATGACGTAAGAAGCCATAAGTGGCGGACAGTGCACCCTTAATATATATAAATTAAAGTACGTGCGAAGAAGCCTTGAATAAAAATTTACGCTCTATGATCTCTCTCTTGAGTCTCGAAATTGTTTGCAGTATCTTATTTCATATACCTGATTGAGAAGTGGACGGGTCTAGCATATGCTAAAGAATGGTATTCAAACTTTGTGGGTTGACTAGTTAGTTAGTTTTGATTTGGGCGGGGGGCCCCGTGCAGTGCCCCCTGGCGCTCAAGCTATGAAGCCTATTGTGCCACACCCGCGTTTATTCTCAAGGCAGTACTCCGAATCCGGCCAATCTTTGCCGAGTGTTTTTGGATCTCGGTAGGTTTCGTTGTTACCAACGTTCTGAAATTATACCTCTCAGATGCCAGGCATACTTATCGCACAGTAAATGGCGTCCTACTTGTTGGTGGCCAAGTGGCCCCCACCCACTCTACCATTCGGCAGCCTCCCTAGCAGGCTAGGGTGGACGGAGCGATCCCTCTGAGGTCATCAGTTAGATGCACATATTCGAAGCACTGTCCTGGTGTGTTATGTAAGTGTGTGTGTGTGTGTGTGTGTGTGTTCATTACTCGAAATTGGCCAGCGACCGCCGAGCAAGAGGCCCCCGTAGGTGCCTCAAGCACAGGAGTCCCCCCGTAGGAGCCTCGAGTGCCAGAGTCCCCCGTACGAGCCTCAAGCGCAAAGAGATCGCTGACTCATTTTCGAGTCTTCTCAAAATCGGTTTCTACCCCCAAGGTTAGGCCCTCATCAGAGCCCATTTATCCTTGGTAAGGTATCAGCTTTTTCTGAGGGGACCTACAGTTTAAGGTGGGTTCCGAACCACCGAAGCCCCGGTAGAAGTACATAGAAAAATTTCCATTGGTACCCGGCTCAGGGATCGAACCCCAGACCTCCTGCATGGAAGTCTGACGCGCTATCGTCTGAGCCACCGAGGCTTCGTGTGGGTTGACTAAGAAATAAAACTTTTAAGAACAGTAAAAAAAGTAATCTCTAGAGAACGTAAGCAGAGTTTAATGAAATGTATGCAGACTTAGATGGTCAGTGCATCAAATGTTTTATTCTAAAATCAAAACCAGGGACCCGATCGAAACTTTCGTTCCATTTCGTTACTGCCAGTTAAACAAAACAATTTCGATCAAAAAATTAATGTAGTTTCAGATATCATCTACTTTCGTCCGAATCTAGAGATAGCAGATCAAAGTTCAGTAAAAAAGAATTTTTTTTATCAATAACGAAATGGAACGAAAGTTTCGGCCGGGTCCCTGATCCAAACGTTTAAATACGTCTGGATTTTAGCTCGAGTCCTCGCCCGCTACTCGATACCAGAATAAAGTAATAAGAATCCTGAGCATATGACCTACCATAAGAAATGCTTTATTCCTTTGGATACTCTCTTACCTATATTATTCGATTAGCTTAAAATATTTATTAATTTCAATTTTGTATCTTCCTCTTTATCCTTGAGTTCTAGATGATTCTACATTATAATCGACATGTTTGGAATAAAATTTTTTTGCAACGCAAAATGTAATGCGCCATGAAAATAACCTTGAACTTGTTTACAAACAAAATTGCACAGTTTAATTTGAACACGTCATCAAGAATGTTCTAGAAGAATGATTTTGACGAATCATTTGGGCACTAAATAAATAAGCAGAGGAATTCTTAGTTGAATATTTTATCTATAAGGGAGCAATAAATCAAATTTATAGACAAAACAGGATGTCATACATAGCCTCCATGTCAAATTTCATCTGTACACCTGCGTCTTTAGTGCATTAAATGAATGATTATCTATAAAGAAGCAATAAATCATCCTTCTTTTTTCCCCGCAACTATATGACGCAGTAGAAATTGTCAGGACAAAGAAAAATATAACCTTGAAAGTATTTACACGACATGCTTGAGATAAGAAGTAACCTTGAAGCTGATTGTATAAATTCGGCTAGCACAATTGGGCAATATTATTTTATGACGTCATCAAGACCTATCGAGAATGTTCTAGAAGCTTAGAACGGACATGAACCATTTATCTAGAAAAATTCAGCACGGACAAGAACCATTACAGCTAGAATCTTCTCGATGTCGGTAAGGTAGAATTTTGGGTTAACCCCCCCCCCCCCTATACATCTACTAATACACAGGAGATATTGTTATGGCCTTTGGATTGGACGTAACCTCAGTGAAGGAGTCTCTCCGAACCAGATCCAAGCATCTTCTTCGACAGATTTTGTCGTCAGATCTGTCGGCGTTGAACAAGGTATCAAAGCCGCGGAGCAGGCGGTCGAGACCCTTGGCCTGAATTTTAACATCAGATGTGAGAAAAGTGCATTGCTTCATCTACATTTCTCACTTCTAAAAGCTGAATTAAAGAAATCAGAGGTTGAAAAATTCTGCAAACAGCTACTAAACAAGAAAATGCACGGAAACTTTCACGGAAATGTAGAAAAGCAGTCCTTGTCGAAGGAGCAAAGTTTTGCTTTCCTCAAATCATAAGAAAATAATTCAGGAACAGAGGGTTTCATTTTCGCATGACAGGACGGTGTCATTTCCACCTCAGTATATCGTGACCGCATTTTACGTCAAGATGTTGCCAGCGATACGTGCAGAGCATGGCATGCACACGCTGAGTACCTAGTATACATAATATCCAGGTGTCCCACGAGTGTTGCCAGATCGCGCGATTAATCGCAAATTGGGCTACTTCAGAGGGTCTGTGCGCGACTGAAATTCGTGATTTGCGACAAGTCGCAATTTGGGCTACTTAATGTCAAAAGACCCGTGAATTGGGCTATTTTGGCTATTTTGGGATATTATGTGATCGCAGCCGCCAATGTTGCCCCTGCGCTCCGATTGTTCGACACGTTAACGCTAATCGAAATCGCATCGTCGGCGAGAACTGCGCGTGTGGCCGTGTGATACGGCCATTGCACTGTTAAGCATGCTTTCCATCCATGAGCCGAGGTCCATTCGATGTTTGACTTTCGACACGGTATCGGAGTCCCACTGGAGGTACCGAGCTAAGAAGACAGCGCGACCACGTATCTGGTTCTCAAACCACACCGTCCCCCGCCATACGAGTATATGACACATGAGTACATAGATTAGCAGTGGGACTCCGATACCGTGTCGAAAGTCGAAAATCGAACGGACCTCTTTTTCTAACGTGTGGAGATAGAAAGAAAGGTTCGTTCGATTTTCGACTTCGAAACAGCATCGGAGTCCCACTGTAGTACATGACATACGTCGAGGCCGTGTTTCACTCGTATTTCGTCGCCACAACGGGAAAAGTTACAACTGTTTACGAAAAGGCGCGTGCGAGCAATCGGCGGGACAGCAGAGTTAAATCGAATTTGTTACCTGGCAAGTGCGTTAATGCGTTATAATGGGGAAGTAAGGAAAGTACTTAAAAAAGTATCAAACAGCGTAGGAGAAGGAAGCTTCCCTCAAAGGTAAATTCAGTGTTCTCAGATCGTTGAAGTTTTCAACCCCCACCACTTTTCCATTTTATTGAAAAAAATAAATTGTCAAATATAATGTGGAAATTTTTTATATATAAGCAAAAAACAATATAAAAAAGTAATATAACTCCAAAATATTCCTAAATTACATTTGACAAATTGTTTTTTTTTTACATAAAATAGGAAAGTCGTCGGGGCTGAAAACTTCCACGATCTGGGAACGTTGGGTAAATTAGCGGACATAACTACTTAACCTATACACGCTTCTTTCATTTACGATCTTATTCGTACTTTAAGGCCACAAATTTGATTCAAGACTGGATTCAACCTAATTCTGAGGAAAATATAATCAACAAAGGCGAGTCAGAGGCCTACTGTAAAATCTGCTCCCAGGTCCTCAGAGCACGTCATAGTGATTTATTGAAACTTGCAAATATACCGAAGCATAAAGCAAATGTCACCAAGTTTGACAGGACAAAACAGAAGAGAATGGGTTATTTTGGTTTGTTATTTTATTGTCTATTTTCCAATTTCGAACCAGCATCTGTTTCTTCAACATTATTGTGGCGTTGCAAATCAACGATATCTCTTAATTTCCAGGTGCTAAGGCTGTCACTGACGAACTGAAACGTGCAGAAATGAAGCTGGCTGTGTTTATTGTCGCACATGCTTCCATCAAAGCTATAGACCACCTCGGAGAGTTGTTAAAAGATGTAAGGACAGGAAGCGTCCTCCAAAATGTGAAGTGCCATCGCACCAAATGCTCTCGGCTTATTGTCAGCGTGATTGCACCAGCTCATCTACAAGAATGATTGGCTGACATAGGGGACTCTCCATATTCTCTCATAGTGGGCGAGGTGACGGACGTCTCCATCTCCAAATTTATGGAAGTATGCATCCGTTATTACGATAAGAAACGCCGCAAAATGGTGACAGACTTCCTTGGTTTGGTCCCAGTAACTGTTTGCACGGAAGAAGAATTGGCATTGGCCTTGTTAGACTACTTGAAATCAATTGGACTCGCCTACAAGAATATGAAGTCGATTGGCACTGATGGTGCACCCAACATGTGCGGCGTGAACAACTCGTTCTACACGCACTTGAAAAAGCAAATACCCAAGTTGATGCTTTTCAAATGCGTGTGCCACAACATTGACAAGTGCGCCGAGCACGCATTCAAATTCACTCCTGATCCAGTCTCTGACCTAACGAATGAGACCGCTAATTGAATCACTAGTGCAAAAAGATGGGATGAGTACGTGCAATACTATAAGGTAAGAAATGCGATACCAGTGCCTGCCGCAAAAGATTCCGCGGGGAAATCTGCGTCTCGTGCAGCATGTTTGTCCACAGACTATTCGCGGTGGGAAGTCTCCTCATAGGCTCATCTTCCTTTCAAAGACTTGCTGGCTGGTCTGGGCTCCCTGCTCAGACATCATCCTTGACCAGTGGCATGAGCTTCGCGGCTTCTTCGCAATGAAGGGAGAAGGCCACAAGGTGAGTAAATAGTGAATTTGAGTTTGTAATATTTTTTTGCACTCCCTTTCATTTCTGATGTCCTCGTTTTCCGCTTGCCTATTCCAGAGAGATACCAAAGCTAGGGTGCTCGCTCAATTGTACAACAGCAGCAACAAGCTCTATCTGCTTACCCTGAAAAACGTCTTAAATGGAATACAGAAGGTCAGCAAGGCTTTCAAGAGGACGGATGCTGACGCCACGAAACTCTACTCTGATCTGCGAAGTCAAGTCCTTCTCCTGGCTGGACGCATTCTTAAGCCACAGAGCATGGCTCAGGTCGCCCAGCCTGGGATGCTGCGAAACGACGGGGCACGGATGCTCAAGGAAGCCTTGACCTTGAACAACAAGCAAAACTTTTTGCCCGTGGACAGGATAAGTTTTCGTGATTCTTTCGCGAAGACCGCCCTTGCGGAGAAGATTCCATCTGCTGATTTGAACAGGATCCAGCATAATTGTGGGCAGTATATTTTCACACCTTGCAACGATCTGCTGGACAAAGTTCCTTCCAATCTTAACGGTGTGGAAAAACTGAAGTTTCTCACGCCACGGATGGCGCTCTCTCGTACAGCCGGAGATAGCTGGTAAGTGCTAAGTGTTCATATTCATTGAGAAACACTTTTTGTCCGTGTTCAACATGCGTGGCATTAATTATTCCGTTTTCGTCTCTTTTTTTATCCGCCGCGCAGATGAAGCAGTTGACCGAGATACTCTTGAGTCCCAGTGGAATCTTTTAGGAACACTGACTATTCTGGAAATCATTGACGATGTCGATCTCGGGACCACCGTCGATGAAAATCACATCGCGCTTGCTGGAAATGAAGAATGCCGGAGGGCAGCATGCGTTTCGAGAGCTGGCCGAATTTGTATTGATGGCTCTTACACTCCCGATCAGCAACGCCGTCATCGAACGCGTGTTCAGTGTTCTCAGTTGAATCAAATATCGGTGGCGCAATAAACTTCAATCGCGCATGCTTGAGTCACTAATCAGAGTGCGCGTGCATTTGAAGGTACCAGTGTTTAATATAATCCCTAAATTATCGTTTTATTTAAAATGCTCGGTTACTGAGGCTTGCAATTTTCTCATCAGGTAGATGGCCAATGCTGCACAAAGTTTGAGCCATCCAAAGTCATGTACCTCGGTTTCACCTTCCAAATGTACAAACGACATTTGGCGAATGATGAACAACACCAGGCCGCAGCCCTCGATTATGAGCTGGTTGTTGAAGATGATCCCGGCGACACTGATCCTATGATGTTCGATACAGCTGAGCCAGCGGAAGAGGGGATTCTTCAAGATATTGATTATGAGATCATCAATGAAATTGATGCAGAGTACTTCAATGAAGATCTCTTCGTAGTGCGGTTCGGCACTTAGTAGTTAAGCGATTTCATGCATAATCCAAAGAATTTATTTTTCGAAAGGCAGATTACTTTAATGAAGATCTCTTGGTAGTGCGGTTTGGCACTGAGCAGTTTGTGGTTTGATGTAATGTGATTCTAATCCAAAGGATATATTTTTTTAAAAAGTAAATTGCGCCATTTAAAATAAAAAGCCATTTAAGCCATTTGTTTGTAAATTACAAATATAATATATTATTATCTATCATTTGCGTGCTTTTTATCCCCTGTCCTCGGAACTTCAGATCGATTGTGCGCGATTTTAGGCTATTCAAGCGTGCGCGATTTTCGTGCGACTCGAGCGCACCCAACCTGCGACTAGCTTAAGCAGGGATCTGGCAACACTGTGTCCCACTCACGCGGGAACGACGTATCTCTACAGACATAATGCGATCCTGAGAGTGCTTTATTATCATCTTCGGCGCTCTTACGACGTTGGCCGCGACCCTGCCCTGCTGAACGCTCCGAGGGAGAAAGTATCAATTTTCCAAAAGGAGAAGTGGCCAATTTCCTGGAACTATGATCTTCGGACAGCAGTCTCCTGTGCACACTTGAGCCCTGACATCGTTCTCCAAGACTTCAGGAAACGAACTATATTCGTGATCGAATTATTGGCTCCGGCTGACTAAAACATAACTGCCAATGAGATGGACAAGAAGAAGGGGTATAAAGACCTTAAAAGGGAGCTGCAACGACTGTACACAAAATAGTCGGTTAAAGTAATTTTCCTCGTGATGGGTGCTCTCGGAGGTACAAAACTATCAATAGTTCGTAACCTTAAAGTCAAAACCGCGTGCTAAAAATATTCCAAGGCACTTACAAAAGGGACCCTGGTGGAAAAATCTTCCTGTATTTTTTCCGCGGCCTTTCTGCAATCACGTTTGCAGATAATTGCAGATAAATCTTCCTTCTTTAATCTGCAAAACTCCCCAATTTCTCTGCTAATTTGGTCTCACGGATATTTGCGTGAAAATTAGTATGCAGAGAAAAATTGTTTGCAGCGAAATGCAGAGAATCTCAGCATTTCTCTGTCTATCTTCTGCAAGTTCTCTGTAAATTAGGTGTGACGGAGATTTGCAGGAAAAAGTACCATGTAGAAAGAAACATTTGCAGACGAATGCAAGGAAGCTCTGCTTTTTCCTACAATTTCTCTTCAAACTAGGTCTTACCGAAATTTGCAGGAAAAGAAATTAGAAGAAATTTATCGGAAGGAACTGCTTGCCGAAAGAAGCAGACAAAGTCTGCTTTATTCTGAAAATTCTCTGCAAATAAGGTGTGACGGAGATTTACAGGAAAAAGTACCATGTAGAGAGAAACATTTGTAGACGAATGCAGGGAATCTCTGCTTTTTCCTACAATTTCTCTTCAAACTAGGTCTTACCGAAATTTGCAGGAAAAGAAATTAGAAGAAATTTATCGGAAGGAACTGCTTGCCGAAAGAAGCAGACAAAGTCTGCTTTATTCTGAA
>CAKNWT010301823.1:0-11638 GCA_932066315.1 Andricus coriarius | reverse complement strand
AAGATGGAATTTTTGGCAAAAAAATCGTTTATTGAATACCAAAAACGACTTCCGTTTCTGGCATGAAAGTGTTAAATAGCGGTAATTGAGTGGTGCTAATTGTAGTGAATTTGCAGTTTAATTTGAGGTGAGTTAGTGGTAGGAGTGTGTTAGAGGGATTTATGAGCTGGTCGTTTGCACGAGACGTGTGTTATATCGCTCCGTGGTATTAGTTAAATTACGGGTGTTTTAAAGAAGTGCATTGTGCTATAAACGGTTAGTGTTGTTCATCTTGTCATAATGAACAAATAAAAGTGTATTCTTTTGTCGCTTTCACTCAGAAAAACGTTTTATTTGATCTTTTAACATTTGAGTATCGTGCTGGTTACGTGCTGGTTACGTTACGATTATGGTTGCATGTGCGGTCTGTAATGGATCTATAGTGAGAGGGGCGACGGATTCTCTAGCTTGTGGGAGGTGTAGCGCATTGTCACATTTGACGTGTCTAAATTTGGCAACTAAGGATGTTGAAAGTATCAACAAAAAATTGAAGGTTTGGAACTGCACTAATTGCTCGAAATCCTTTGGTAAGGAAAGTACCCGTCATCGCGGGTCTCTTTCCTCTATTTCGTCTGAGGGAGACGTAAGTAAGCCAGGGATGTCTTCGGTCACACTTGGGCCCGGTGTAGAAGCATTAATTTCCAATGCTATTTCAAAAGGACAGGAGTCCGGCCTTCAAAAAATCACTTCGTTGTTGGAGGATTTTGAGGCAAAACAAATGGCTTTTAATAATTCATTCGAGGTATCCATCAAAGGAATAAAAGCCGATGTTGTTAAAAATACTTCCCGCATCGTGGTATTAGAGGAGACCGCGTCCTCGAATGTGACTGACATCATCAAGCTCCAAACGGATTCTGAATCTATTTTAGATGAGTACAAGGTTTTAAAGACACAAGTTTCCAGCTTAATGAGTAGATGTAATTATTTAGAACAAAGTGCGCTCTCATCAACACTTGAGGTTCATGGATTACCTGTCAGACAGTCGGAGGATTTGCCCGCTACTTTCTGCCAGATTGCTGCAGCTTTGAAGGTGCCTCTCACTAAAGATGATATTTCATCCATTTACCGTTTAAAAGCCTTGACAAGCAATGTCACCTCTCAGAACATTCCACCAATATTGGTGGTTAAACTACTACAGCAATCTACTTGCGTTAAACTTTTTGAAAACTGCAGAAAAAAGCGTGGAGTCACAACAAAAATGATTGGATGGAGTGAGGACGCTCCTCTGTATATAAGAGAATCGCTGACCAAAAACAATCGGCTCATATATAGTGCTGCTCTACAACTAAGAAGAAGTAAGAAATTAAAGTACCTTTGGACGACAGGGGGAAAGATTTTTTGCCGTAAAGAAGATGGTTCGCCCAGAATTTTTTTGGCCAACATCAACGACCTTGATGTCCTCCGTTAAGAAGTCTTCAGCATTGCACTGCATCATGTGGCCCTCGCAGCTGGTCAGCTACTTGTTTTTTATAATTTTTTGGCAATTTTTCTTGCATTTTTCTATTCTTTATTATTTTACGAGTATAGGTTTGCACGTTGTGGTTTGTTTTTTGAGAACCTATAGGCTTTATTATGCATGGTTTATTTTTATTCTTATACATAGATTTGTTACTAATTTAGTTAACTACGAGTCGCAATTTTTGTTTAGATTTTTGCTTCGCCTTTGTACGTTTAATTTTAGCCAATTTATAAGGGCAATCGCTAAATACTTAGAAACAAAATCTTTAATGATATTTGTTATCTCTCTCTATACATTATTTTTTCAGAGTAGAAGCAATTTTAAGTCTTATCATCCCCTATTGATTAGAATTGTTAGTACGAAGGTTGGACTGAGTTGCGTACTGGTAACTTTTTTCGTTATAAATAATACGTACATCCTATGCTGGGGTATTTTTAAATGCATTCACACTTATTCTTGTTATGCAGCTAAGTTTATTCACATTTTATTATGGATTCTTTAAATATTTGCCATGTTAATGCCCAGTCTCTCTTGGCTCACATTCATGAGTTTCGACATTTTTTCAGCTCTTGTTCGTACCATATTATAGCAGTCTCAGAGACATGGCTAACCTCGAATCACCCATCAAGTGCAGTCGCACTTGATAATTACGTGCTCTTTCGTAGAGACAGAGAGGAGCGGAAAGGGGGTGGTGTGTGTCTGTATGTGCATTACAGCCTTAGGGGGGTCTTATTGGGAGTCAGTTCGGCCGTTAATTATCCTACTTCTGAATTTCTTTTTGTTGAGGTCAGGGGAGCGAGGGACTCTATTTTGATGGGGGTAATTTATAAACCTCCAAATACTTATTTTGGAACAGAACTTGAATCCGAAATTTTTACCTATGTACCTAACTTCAATAATATTATTCTCACAGGTGATTTTAATACTAATTTGAATACGATTTGTAATCATACTAAATATTTAACAACTATGATATATGCTGCCGGGTTATCCATTGTTCCACATAATTCCACTCATCACACTAATCATTCCAGTTCCCGAATAGATTTAATGATAGTAGATGATCTTGATAAGCTGAATTCTTATAGCCAGCATCCTATTCCATTTCTATCTAATCACGATCTTATCAATATTAAATACAAATATATATGTACCCAATCCACAAACCGTAATCAAACCCAAATAAGAAATCTTGCATATGTAGATGAGACTAAGTTTCAGGAGCACTTAATGACCTATGATTGGGAAAAAATACTAAGAAATGAAGAAATTGATAGTAAATTAAATCTGTTATGCTCTTACTTAATTTCTTCGCTCGATTAGTTTGCGCCTTTGCATGTTCCACATAAACATAAAAATTCAGCTCCTTGGATCACAGTTGAAATCAAAAACCTTATGAAGGAACGTAATAATAAGCGTCGCCTGGCAAAGAGAACTAAAAATCCACTGATACAAGCACAGTTTCGTCAGCTAAGGAACTTAGTTCAAACAAAAATCAGGAATTCGTATAATCAATATAATTACAACGCTATAAAGAACAAGAATAAAAATAAAAATATCTGGCGTTTACTTAGACGCTTATATCTAATTCCACCTAAGAATGAAGCCTCAGCTCATACTTTCCCATCTCATGATTTATTAAAAGCATTCACAAATCTACCATCCTTTAACTCCTCAAACTTTGGTATACCCCTTACAGCAGCTCAGGCAAGCTCGACTTTTCGAGATACCGATTTCTTTTTTTTAGACATAACACCGGAAGTTTTCTTCGAGAAACTCTTTGAAATAAAAACTAACGCTTTAGGAATCGATGGTATATCTATTAAGATGATTCGACTAGCGCTTCCTGTAATTTTCCCCATACTCCTTCACATCTATAACTCTTCCCTTCAGGTGGGATTATTCCCTGATCTATGGAAAAAAGGGCTGATTCGCCCTATTCCTAAGGTTTCTAGTCCCTCTTCTCCTAATGATTTCCGGCCTATTTCAATACTTTGTGCTATGTCTAAGCCGCTAGAACGTATTGTGCATTCGCAACTTACGAGTTATCTAGATGCAAATAGGCTACTCGATCCGCTACAATCGGGCTTTCGGGCTAAGCACAGTACATTAACAGCCTCTCTGAAAGTCACTTCAGACTTGAAAATCGCTATCGAAAAGAAAGATGTAACAATAGTTGTTTTATTTGATTTTTCTAAAGCTTTCGATACTGTTGATCACAAGCTTCTTTTACATAAACTTCGTAACTTTAATCTATCCCGTAC
The DNA here is from genome assembly GCA_932066315.1 of Andricus coriarius. NCBI lineage: Eukaryota > Metazoa > Arthropoda > Insecta > Hymenoptera > Cynipidae > Andricus > Andricus coriarius. Next base: position 7,876 of record CAKNWT010301823.1, on the reverse strand, counting down.
TGCAATTGCATGGTTCGAATCCTACTTAAAAAACCGTTCTCTTAAAGTGCTTAATGATAAGGGTGAACGGTCCGATTGGGTTGGGGTCGAGAGTGGAGTTCCCTAAGGCTCCACTCTTGCCCCCCTCCTTTTCGGTCAATGGGCACTAAACAATAGGTTAACGCTGTATCCTTCAAAAACTAAAGCAATTATTATTGGACAGTCCTCTTCCCCGTCCACTGCTACCATCCCTCAGCTCGGGGTTGATGGCCTTGACATTGCCTTCGTTGATTCGGTGAGGGATTTATGGTACATCCTCAACCGTATCCTCTCTTGGAAAGAGCAAATTCTTGAAATATCGAGGAATACCTATAGAGTACTCCAACAGCTTAAAAGGAACAAGGAATCCTTGCCAACTTCAACTCGGATCCTACTTGTTAAGAGTCTTATCCTCCCGTTTTTTGATTATGGGTGTATTATGTACGATGATATCACAGACGAACTGAATTCTAAACTCGAGCGAGCACTCAATGCCTGCATACGATTTATCTATGATGTACCGAAATATGAACACATTACTCTATATAGGCAACGGGCGGGATTTCTTAATGTGGCTAAGAGAAGACAATTTTTTATGGGCAATCTAATTTACAATCTCTTTTATAACAAAACCCCTCAATATCTTATAGATCTCTTTGAAAATAGAAATGTGACTTTACCTGCTCAGTCTAGGCTTCGTGTAAGAAAAACGGTCCTTACAGTTCCACGTCACAAATCTTGTAAGTTGCAAAGATCCTTTATGGTGAGGGGAGCGCGTCTTTGGAATAAAATACCTCAATCAATTAGGAATGCAGCTTCGCCTTATCACTTTAAAAACCTATTTTTTAAGTTTTTATTTAGTACTGATAATTCTACTCTCGAAATTTCGTACTGGTGAATTGAGTTTCGTTCATTTATCTAACTTTTAGTGTCAATTTACGCCGTTTCATTATAGCGCCTTAATATTATAACAATTAAATCTTTGCAATTCGATCCACAGTTTATATAAGTTATTTAACAATTAAGTTTTAGGTTCTCTAATGATATACGTTTTGCCTACCACTAGCTTATAATAGCATATATGACTCATATTCATTATATGATATATTCTTTTTTATCTTTATCCATCTGTAATTCTTTTTGTTTTATCAACGTCATAATCGTCGTTTGACCAGAGTTGTCACATTTTTTGTTGTAAAACATCTGTAAAATTTGTTCCTTAGAGGGCTGTTTAGCCCTAGGGACTTTATAAATATATTCTATTCTATTCTAATCTATATGTGTGATAATTTGAGAGTTTCAGACCATTTGGGATAGGCCGAGAGGTTAAATTGCTTAGCGTGTGGAGCAGGGTGGGAAGACAGGAGTAGCCGAGTAGCGGCAACAGGGAGGGATAGGGAGAGAGTAGCACGGAAGAGGTACGATTAGCAGGGTGAGGTAGGTTGTGGAGACAGAAGCTACGCAAGTTACGTAAGGCGATACGGACAGAGGTTGCTTCGAATCGTTTTGATGGGTTCAGACTAGGAAGTATTGTACACGCTGAAAATTGAGACAAAAAAGAGGGGTCCATATAGAAAAACGATAGAGAGGGAGAGATTGAGGGTGGATAGTTTTGGATTAATCGAAACATTCATAAATAGGAAGAGGGATAGGGCGGAAAGAGGAAGTGGTGAAGACAAGATAGAAGTAGGATCCACGCTAAAAAACCCGAAAATGATCAGAACACCACCGGCAAAAGATCAAAATAGAGAGGGGGAGAAAGACAAGGGGGAAGGCAAAGACACAGTTGAAGATAGAGGGCCAATAGAAGTTTAAAAGTTAAAGCTAGAAGAATTGCGGGAAATGATGATAGAGGTAATGCAGATGAACGAAAAAAGGCAGGAAGAAAGAGGAGAGGAAATAAAACAAGAGATTAGGAAAGAAATTGCCGAACTTAGAAAAGAGGTGCGAAAATGGGAAGAAGTTAGGAAAAATTTGGAAAGAAGGATGCAGACTTTAAAACAAAGATTAGAAAACGAGGATGAGCATAATCAAAAGATAGCTCAGTTCGAAGCTAGGACAGTGAAGATTGACAAATCAAACCAGGAGTTGGGTGAAGGGGAGACTGGGAATATTGAAAAGGAAAGGGCAAAGAGATGAAAGAAAGAAAAACATAGTGATAAAGGGTCTAAGATTAGAAGGGAAGGAATTGAGGGAAGGAGGGGGGGATGTGCTAAAAAGGATAGATACTAAAGTAGAAATAGAGGAAATGCGAAGTGTAGGAAAGGAAAGGCGAAGAGGAGAAGAAACGGTACTAGTGAAGCTAAAGAAATGGGAACGTAAGAGGGAAGTGATGAAAAAGAAGAGGTTGTTATATGGAAGCACGGAGAGAATAGAGGATGATTTGACATGGGTAGAAAGGAATGTGCAGTGTAAGTTGAGGAAAACAGCGGAAGATGAAAGACGTGAGGGAAAAGAACGTGGGTTAAGTATGCCAGAATACAGATAGAAGGTATATGGTGAGATTGGGACGGAGAAACAGAAGAGTTAGTAGTGCCGGGAAACTAGGAGAGAAAGGAACAGGAGATAGGAAAATAGGAAATAGTAAGAAGCAAAAAGAGACGAGAAAAGAAAGTAGGAAAAAATGAAGGATATGTTACTGAAATATAGTAGGATTGGAGAGAAAGGACAGGGAATTCATGAGAAATTTGGCACAATGGGCTCTATTAGTAATAATGGAGACGTAGTTAGATGAAAAGGGATGGGAAAGAGTAAGGGAAAGGTTGCCAAGAGGTTACAAATGGCAAGTTCAAAATGAAAAGAGAACAAATAAGAAAGGCAGTGCAATGGGAAGAATGGTGATGTGAGTAAGGAACGAATGTATAACAGGAAAGGATAGGAAAGGGAGGAAAGAGAAAAAAGAACAAATAATAGTAAAAGAGGTAAATATGGAAGGAGAGAACTGGAAGATAGTGGGGGTTTATGTGAACAGGGATATGCAGGGAACGGTAATTGATTATGTTATAGTGGGCGATGAGGTAAGAGAGAAGGTCATGAAATTAGAGGTAGGGGATTACATAGATTTGGATCACTTTCCCGTAATTGTGACATTAGAGGGAGAAAAACGTAATAGCAATATGGATAAAAAGGAAGCGAAGGTAAAAAGAGCTGAAAAAGGGGATTGGTCAATGGAAGGGAAAGAACAGTTTAAAGAAATGTGAACGAGGACATGAAAATAGTGATAGGAGAAATAAAAACAGGATTAGAAAGTACAAGCAAAAAAGATGTTAGTAAAGGAGGGGATGGAAATGGATAGGATGAGGAATGTAAAGAGAAAAAGATGGAGGTCAGAAAGGAGATAAAAAATGGAGAAAAGAGAAATGTAGTGGAGAAGAATATAGGAGAGAAAAGAAAGTGTATACTGAGTTGTGTGATCAAAAGAAAGAGGAGGAGAATTAAAGGTTTGAGGAAGAGGCGGAGAAGGCTAGGACGGAAGAAGAGGTTCGGAAAGTAGTAAATAGAGAGAGAAAAAGAAGAAAAACAGTAAACCAGGATACTGAAATGGTAAAATGGAAAGAATATGTTATGGACTTGCTAGGAGGGGTAGAGAGAAAAGTTAGGAAAGGAGAAAAATATGGTAGAAAGAGAGATGAGGAAGGGGTCATACAAGGGAAGAAATAGTCAAGGTTTTAGGAATAATGAAAGATGGAAAGGCACCTGGTATATATGAGATTCCAAATGAAGTCTGGAACTGGGGGGGGGGGGGCAGAACTAAGGGAATGGGCATGGATAATGTGTAATAGAGTATGGAAAGGAGAGGGGTGGCCAAAGTTATGGAAAGAAGGAATAGTGGTACGTATAGTGAAGGAAGGCAAAGGGGAGAAGGCTAAAGATTATAGGGGTGTGACGCTTATGCCAGCATTGTATAAAGTATATGTAACGGTTCTGTCGGAGAGATTGAAGAAAGAAGTTGAAGAAAAAAAGATCGAACCACCGAATCAGACAGGGTTAGAAAAGGGATGGGGGTGATGGACTATATATATCTTCTGAATTATCTGATAAATAAAAGGATTGAAAGGGGGAAAGGGGCAATGATAGCAATATTTGTAGACTTAAAAGCGGCGTCTGACTCCTTGGACCGAGTCAAGATAGAAAAAGTTATGGTGAAAAAGGGTATACGAGAGGGCTTAATAAAGAGAGTACCGGAAATTTTCAGAGAGACTGAAAGCAGGGTAAAGATAGAAGAGTAAGTAGGAGATAGTTTCTGGTTAGTGAGAGGAGTAAGGCAAGCATGTCCTCTGATCCCACTTTTATTTAATATATTAAGCGCAGATTTAGAAGAAGAAATAAAGAGAAGGGGATGGAGAGGAGTTAGGATGGGAGAGGAAAATATATAGATATACATTGGCATACGTGGACGATATATTGTTGATGGCAGAGGATGAAGAAGGGATGACGGGCTTAATTACAGGATTGGAAAAATTTATATGGGAAAAAGTTGAATTTAAATGTAGTAAATACAAAAGTAATGAGGTTTGAAAATGAGGGGGAAGAAAGAAAGGATGGACTGGCAGATGGAAGGGAGTAAAGTTAGAAGAAGTAAAGGAGTTTAAATATTTGGTATATACCTTGCAAATGAATTGAGATCATAGAGCTCATATAAGAGAAAGGATAAAAAAATTAGCAGGGATAATGAAACAGATATGGGGAATAGGAAAAAGAAGGTTTAAGAAATATTGGAGAAGGACAATGTGGTTATTTGATACGTTGGTATGGCCGGTATTAGATCATGGAGCGGTGACATGGGGGTGGAAGGAAAGGAAAGAGATTGAGAGCTTACAAAAAAGGTATATAAGGTGGACGCTAGGAGTGGACTGGAAGACGCCTGGATATATGGTGAGAGAAGAAGCACAGTGGGATAAATTAAGTACTAGAGCGGGTAAGAGAGCATTTCAATTTGAGAAGAAGTTGAGGGAGGGCAAGGGAGAGGTGTTAGCGAAAAAAGTGTTTAAAGGAGGCAGAAGAAAGGAGAGGGAAGGCGGTAGAACTGACAAGATGGGATGAAGAAATGAGGCAGTTTTTTAGTGCTAGAGATGTAGGAGAGGGGAATGGAGTAAGCTATGAGAAATTGGAGAGAAGGGACAGGGAAAGACAATTAATGAAAATATGGGGAATGATTGAGGAATCAAAATATAATAAATGGTATGAGATGATAAAAAAGGAAGGAGTACCAAAGTATTTAGAGAAGGGACGAGGAGAGAGAAGATCGACCAGAAAAGCAAGATTTAGATTGGGAAGCGATGTAAGGGAGGGGATGTATTGGGAAAAGGAAGAGAACAGAAAGTGCAGAATATGTGAATGGGAGGAGGAAACATGGGAGCATGGCTGGGAAGGATGTAGGAGAGGAATGGAAGATAAAGGAAGCTGGCAACAGAATGTGGTAAAGATTCTAGGGTAGGATAGAATGGCTGAGGAGTGGATGATGGAGCAAGAGAGGGCTAGAGGGGCGAAGGAGAAAGAATGAAAGAATGAATATGGAAAAATGGCAAAATGAGAATGAGATAGAAGAGATTTGAAAGTGAAGGAAAAAGGAAACGGAAATCGCATATATTAGAAGCGTAAAGATCTGTAAGTAGTTATTATTATGTAATAGTATAAGTACATTAAGTTGCGGATGCGCTCGCTTTCGATCGCTCGCTCACCCTTCCGACAGTAAAATTGCGTTATATGAATATAGAAGTAAGGAGATAGATATAAGAATTGATGTGAATAGTTGTAAGTAATTGTAAATAGTAAGGATAAGATAATGTAATGTTTGTGGATGGTCTCGCAAGAAACGGAGGTCATGTAAACCCTTAGGGGACACATTATGAATACAGAAGAAGAATACCAAAAACGCCTAGATTTTACATTTTATGTGCTATACATGTTTTTATATAGATTTTTGCATGCCTAATCTGAATCTGACATGTAAACCGTTGTACGACAAAATCCAAAATGGCGGAGCCAATATGGCAGACTAAAATTGTAAAACGAAACCGATTTGACTAAAATTTGCTACAAGGTGGTTTTGTAGGTCGCTGATTACAAATCCATGGTCGCAATTCAAAAACTCAAAATGCCGGATCCAATATGGCGGACAAAAATTGTAAAAGAAAACCGATTCGACTAAAATTTGCTACAAGGGGTTTTTCGGGTCGCTGATTTCAAATCCAGGGTGAAAATTAAAAAATTGACATTTTCGAATACAATATGGCGGAACAAGATTGAAAAAGGAAACCGTTTGGAATAAAAAATGCTACTCGAGGGTTTTTCGGGCCGATGTTTTTAAATCCAGGGACAAAATTAAGAAATTAAAAATGTCAAATCGTTTTCCTTTTCCAACGTTGGTTCGCCATATAAAATTTGTTTATAAAATAAATAAATAATATCGAATGACAGGTTTGCATTACTAAAATATCCAATAATGTAATTTAAAGACGATTATAAAGAAAAACGATTACTTTCTATTTATAAATGGTCAAACTATGCATTTGTTTATAAAATTGGTGTATAAAATAAATAAATAATATCGATTGACAATTCTTCGACACTAAAAATCACTACTTATGTAATTTGAAGTCGATTAGAGAGAAAAACGATTACTTTCTGTATATAAATGCCGAAACTATGCATTTGTTGATAAAATTTATTTATGAAATAAACAAATAATATCGAATGACCAATCTTTATCACTCAATATTACCACTGATATAATGTAAAGGTACTAAAAAAGAAAAATGATTACTTTCTACCAATAAATGCCTAAGTTATACCAGACAACAAAATTTCATGATCAAAAGTAATCCTGTCGATGAAATCAAGCAATTGCAACTTATAAATATACTTTGCAAGCATAATTTCCAGGATGCTGACATTTTGTTAATATAATTTGTTTATAACAATTAGATTTAATATCCTGGTAATTATTTATAATCCTCAGATACTTCGACATTCATTTTTATTTAGAATGGGATTAATTAAGTTATTTATTTAAAGATAAAAAATAATAATTAAAAAATGTCTGATTTTCGCTCTTTGAATATTTATATAAAAAAAATGCAGTGGTAAAAATTGAAAAATCTAATCCATAGACGCTCTTCTGCAATTATTGCTGATCAATTCTAACAAAAAATTTGAAAATCGGTTAAGAATTTTAGGCTGTAGGTGATTTTGAATAGTAAATTCCCGATTCAGCCCACTGTGGCGATTCCCAAGTCTTATCAATAACTACCGCTTGGGGGTGCGTATGGGCAAAAAAAGCCAACTGCTCCTTGATGCACACACACTAGCGACTCATACCTTCTAGGATTCACCTATGACATCTCGTAACATTACGTAACATTATAATTCAATGCAAAGTTGACATTTGTTGACTTCCATAAGAATTGCGTAGTGTATATTTGGGCGTCTTGCCCAAATATCTTCCATCTTTCCAGGAAACCGAAAATACCTCTTGATCTCCGCATTAGTTCTGTATTCTGTGAAATGTCCTCTGTTGCATCGAGTTTTTCAGTGTGTATCCTCTTCTTCTGGCCTTGCTCTCCATATTTCGCTCACTTCAGTAGATCAATTGCTGCTTCATCTCAAACCAACCAACTCGTTTTTCCACCTCTTTGGTTCTATCTTCATCCTCTTTTTCCAGTATTCTGGCCAAACCGTACACTTCCCCAGTCATCGCAGTTAAGGGGCCTTCCCCGCATTGCAAATTTATAAGGCAGTTTCCGGCCGCACGGTTGAATATTTTGGTCTGATTTTTCGCATACCTCATCTACGTATTGGTCTCTTTTGCTGCTAAGTCTCACTTTTTTGAAAAAACGTTTATATTTGAAGTTATAAA
>CAKNWT010301809.1:0-10006 GCA_932066315.1 Andricus coriarius | reverse complement strand
TCTCTTTCTTGTACACTATATCTTTTTTTCTACATATTTTTCTTGGAATGTTTTGTAAACATACACAAAGCCTTTTGCCATGAACAGAGAAATAGAAAATTTAAAAAAATTTGCACATACAAATTTTCAGAACAGATTTATTACTCTACTGGACAGGTGACACTTTTAATAATTATAATGAACAAAATCTGATTCATCTTTCATGATTACATCGCCCTCGAGTTGGTATTACTGCCGCTAAAATCAAAGAAATTAAGAGAAAGAAAGAAAGAAATTAATAATAAATTAAAATTAATTTTTCCTTACCTCAGTGCTGAAGGACAAGAGTTCTTTAATGATTATTTTTCGTCAATAAATAAGAAAAATGCTACAAAGAAAGCAGTTAACGACGATAGTTCTTCCGATGACGATGCTGAAGATTAAGCATATAAAGTTTAGTTTCTTTAGAATAAAGTTTTTGTTAAGAATCTTTTATACGGTGCAATATGTTAATGATCTCAAGTATATATTTCTTTAGATTAAGGTGAAGAATTATAAGAATGCAATATTCAGTGTAATTTAGCTCAAGCCCTCTATTTAAAAAAAAAAAATGGTGACCAAAATTAATTCTAACTTCTGTACAAATTTGTATGATCATTAATAGTAACTAATAATCACATAATTTAAACAAATTGATGTTTAAATATACATTTTTCCAACTTTCCTAGATGGCCGTGCCTAACCAGCTAAAAGCCGTCTCTGAGTTATGTTCTCGCGGCGCTGCTCGAGAGAATGAAGCACATGTAGGTTATTAACACTTTGTTCAATTGAAGTGAAACTTCACAGAAAACTTCTCCGAATTCTAATGAACATTTCATCCGCTGGAAGTTTTTGATAGCTTAAATTTACCTCGATAGACTTTGCGATTGAAAATATTGAAACCATTTTCGTATACTTACATATAAAAACATTATTAACCATTTTTTGTAAGAAAAGAAATAAATTTAAACTACTCTGACGTTTAAAGTATACTTTGAAATATAATTCGTCCAAATTTGAAGTATAAATCTTTAATATTCTGTGAATTAGAGCGAGTTGAAGTGAGAAAAGACGGAATTTTTTCAGTTTTCAAAATTCGTGTTTTTTGCAATTATTTCAAGAATGAATAGAGCTACAACTTTTTTCAAAAGGAAAAAAAGATGCGCCTTTGAATTTTGAATAAGAATATAAGTTTGAAACATTAAAATTGGTAAATGTTATTAAAAATGCCCAGGGTCCCTCCCGCCACCAGCTATCAGACTTTATATGCCCTTCTACGATCCGGCGGTTCAATTGTACTATCAAAAATATATAGCCGTCAAATATAGTCCTTAAATGCCAATGCGCGATGCGCATGCGCTAGAACGATTTTAACATCTGAATGTGTTTCCGTTTAACATAAAAATATGTTTACGCCTAACATCTCAAAAAGATAGTAGATGTTCGGCATGAATATCTACATGTTAGACGGTACAATCTTACCCTTTGAACATCTACATTTAAACATACTTTTTTCTCCGTGTATGTTTCCGATTTGCAAAAAAAGAAACAAAATTTCTGAAAAGTTATGCGTATTTTAATTTTGTGCTTTGTTTTTTCAAAAAACTTGAAATTGTTTACTCGAACCTCTGTAACTTTTGACCTAATTGAGATGTGTATTATTTTCTTTTTGATTATAATGGCGTTCATTGTCTTCTTTGAAAATCAACCGTAAAATTAGAAAAAGGTTTAAAATTAACAAATTGGTAGCAGTTTTTCTAACAAAAAAAAACTTAAAAATCGATTTAAAATTTTGGAACAATTCTAGGGTTATGTTGACATTTTTGATCGAAAATCAGTTATTCAAAAAAGCATTATGTTTCAAAGAAAATTGACTATCTTAAGTAATGTTCTCTTATCTTATCTTAGTCAGGCATTTTACACATTCAATATTATTTGATATATTTTGCAATTTTTCAAATATTAATTAACCATTTTAAATTATTTTTTCCATTATGAAATTGCATACTTTTTATAGCTTTTCTTTATTCCCCCCCCAAAAACAAAAAAGTGAACGCAACCCCGAAAACCCGGGGGGGGGGGGGGCGACCGCCGTTTCGCCACCATTGTAGACCCGCGCCTGATGTTAGTTTTTTTTTCTAAAATTTGTATTGTGAATAAAAAATAATTAGATATCAACACAGAGAAAACAGAAGTGAATTTTTGTTGCGGGTAATGTTCAAGTAGATAAAATTGAATTTTTTCGCATTTTAACAAAACAAGATTTAATAGAGTTGACGTGGTAACCATTTCCCATGTGGCGGGTAAATCTTAACCCGTGCAGTTAATTTTTGTTGCAGGTAAAGATTACTCTGAAATCGCTGTAAAGATGACATTTTGTTTTTTCTGTGAAAGAATATTTACAATATTTTAACAATAATAGGGAATGTTACCATTTTTTCACTGGTTATCGTTTATTTAAATGAAAATCATTTGAGTTCAAAAATTAAACTTAAAACCCTTACGATAAAGTATAGGAATCTTTATAGGAAAAATAATACGAAAATAATTATAGAAATGAATAACATTAAAATATTGATAGAAGTAATGCAAAGAATAAAAGAAAGTATAAATTAGCATTTGATTTTGAACTACTCACACAAAATTACATAAAATTGACATATTTAAAAAAAAGCATCGTTTACCATTGTGGGTACAATAGAACCTGAAAGCTATGCGTATCTTATACTTTTTTTGCAATAATGATTTCAATATTTTTATATATTTTAATATAATACATTATCATTAATCGCTGTAATAATAATTTTCGTACCGAGAACACAAGAGCACATGTAAAAGTCCTTGAAAAGTAATTTATTTGACATTCTCTTCGTAGCTGTAAATCTCATGGCTAATTCTCTTGACATATACTTTTTGATGATATTGGTGATGGATTTTCGAATTTGATTTTCCCTGTGAAGAAATAAGCCCAAAGAATTTTTCTGCAAAAAAGAAAATAATAATAAAAATAATTCATAATATATTTGTTCTCTTTTTTATATTTAATTACATATCGTAGTGTGCAAAATAGAAGATAAAAGAACCCTACAAACGTACAAAGCAATCGCTGCATTCTTCGTCAGTTTTTAATTTTTCTTCACAAGTTTGAAGATCTTCAACTGTTTTCAATGCCAACTGAAGATCATACTTTTCCGCGAAGCGAATCTTACCACCATACTTATTACCATGCAGATTTTCTAACATCATTACAATAGTATTTTGTCCTTTAAACAGTTCTTTGATTTCACTCTTTAAACTGTTGATTCCCTGAAAAATCTTGGTAGCTGAGAGAATAAAAATGAAACATTAACAGCAGCAATAAATATTTTACGCTAAAACTTTGGGAAATGTGAACAAAATGTAAGCACACGTCTGTTGACTCTTCTTTTTGTAAAATTGAAGAAAAAAAACATTATGTCGGTTTATTATAAAATTAGCAATGAATTCAAAGATAATTTTGACTTTATGATCAGAATAAATTAATTTTAAATGATTTTAATTTAAAGCAACAAAATTTTTAAAATGCCCATTATGTTGTTTATATTATCTGGATTTCAAACACTTGGAACCGAACATCTGGACGAGAATGGAATATTAGAGATCTTCTTAATACATTCTATTTTGCTCTGACCTGAAAAATATGAAACAAAGTATAACGCAATTGCAATAAGAATAATTAATCCTTTTTTAATCCTTCCTCTGGTTAGTTGTTTTTTGCACCTTCCGTCTACAAACATGGGTCATTTTGGGACTCCTGAGTATTTAAACGTCTTTCAGGGTTTAGAAAAATCGAGCAAAAGACAAAGTTACATTTTAAAATTTTCCTTTGTGCCCAAAATGACCCATGTTTTGCGGACGATAATTACATATACGATATTTTTTGCAGGCAATATTTGCTGAAGGGAAACCCTCACTTTTAATTGAAGTTGATGACGAATCCTTGCATTTTGATTTTACTGTAGCTATTAGAGCCGATCCAACTATTTCCGAATCTTCTTCATAAATCTTCATAAAAGGAAACTCGTTGTCACTGCAAGCATCGTCTGAAAAAATGAATAATTTACTTAAATTTGTCGTGTTTAGAATATCTGAAAGATGTCATACAAAATATGATATAATGTCGATAAGAATAATTAAATTTTAAAAAATTAATAATTTGAAACTAATTCAAATGCATGTGCGAAACAGAAAATAAACAAGACATAAATGCCCAATAAGAAAACTCACCTTTACTGGTCATTACATCAAAATTGTAGCAAGTGAATAATTCTAAGACTGCATAAATCCACGATCTGTACGCATTATAGCTGGAGTTGATTTCACGCTTTGATAATATATTTTTAAACTTTGAGAATAAATTATTGACTATATCTACTATTAAAAAATTATGTAACTAATTATTTTTATTCGTAATAAATTTAAAAGCAAGGATAAGAGTTGATTTTTAACAAATATGTGGGTAACGAAGTTGAGGTTATATTTTAGGAACTTTAAAATCAGGTCAAATACATGCCGTTTTCACTGAACCCAAACGCATATCGCAATCGTTAATTCATTTATGTCAAATTATTATAAAATAAAAAAGGAATAAACATACCTTACACTTTTAACCACTTCTCAAATTGGAAATGTTTGAAAGAATAGTTGGAAAAATGGTGACGTCAACTCGAATGCAGTGATGCCAATGTGGGCGCCATGAGCTACTGCGCTTGCGTTAGGGTCGCGCGTTGGTTGGCCGCGGTTGGCGCGTCATTCAAAAGGGTATTAAAAACAATTCCTTTGCTTAAAATAAGTAGCTATTATAAAATGCACGAGAATATATATAAACTGTGTAACTTTTGATTTCAGTTAAGAAAAAGTTTAGAACGCATATTTGCTAATTAACAGTTTATTTACTTTAAATTAAAAAAAAATAACTTATGTTTCATCCAAAAAAATGTAATAAATGCAATTTATATACATTCTTGTGCATTTTATGATAATTATTATGTGTGTGTATATATTTTTTTATTTTTTTTTTTATTTTTTTTTTTTTATAATAATTATTTCATATTCGGCACGCGACATGTAAAAGTAAAAAGTTTTTTAATCGATTTACATCAAGTATATTAAGAAGAATGATAGGACCACAGGATGACAAACTCTGTGCTTTTACTTTCCTTCATCTTCTTAAATAATAGTTTCTTTCAAATAATAATGACTTGAATACATTTTCGGAGTAGATATAATAACGTTCTTTGTACTTTTTTTGTGCGTTTAAAAAGTATTTGCTACAAAAATTGGTCAATGACTCAAGTAAGAATTTTAAAATTCAATACTATATGAATTAAAATGGCAGTTTTAAGGTCTAATCTAACTTATAAATTTGATTTTTAGGTAATCTACATTTAATAGATTATTTTATTTTTTTATTTTCAATCTTTAAAGGATCAGCTAACTCGTCAGCTACTTTTCTGTAAACAATATTTCAGAAAGTGTAATTTTGTGAAATAATGTATAGTTTATTAAATAAACGAGGAGTTATTAAACCAATTTTAATTAAAACTTCGTAGTCTCATGAATGTGCAAATCATCTATTCTCTTATAAAAATACAATATTCATATTTTATTTTGAGATTTGACTTCATTGCGTCATAAACATAAATTACTTATGATTTATATACTTACTTTCGTTCTGGAATCTTGGAATATTGGAAATTTCTCGATGCCTCTGAACGCGACGAGTGCTTTTCACTTTTGGCATTCATGGTAATTTGAATCACACTTTAATAAATGATACAGACGAAATCACAAAAACACTCGCTAACATAACCTCAAACCAACCTACCTGTCATCTACTTGTGGTCGAGAGGTTCAAGATGGAGCCCGACTGAAAACAGATGCACAGCCAAGTTGATGGCGCTGCAATCAAGAGCTGTGTACAGTGGGTCCAGAGACAGTGTGGCAACCTAGCCGGATGCCACCATTCGTGGGAGGGATGCCGCCATTTTTAGTTGGGATTATCTATAGTATAGTATATATATATATATATATACTATTTAGCTATAGTAAATGTATAAGAAAACTGAGCCAATCAGCAAGTTGTAACTAGGTTGCCACACTGTCTCTGGACCCACTGTAGAGCTGTGAAACAGAGTTGGTGTAAACTAGATTTAAGATATTAGCCCTGTTTTGTAGCCATGAAGTAATTTTCCAAGTTCGGGCCAAACTTGCAATTGGGCAAACATTTGGAAATTTCCACACGGGTTATTATGCGTATAAGCTTTAGGGCTTGTAATGCCTTTGAGCTTATGCCATTTAATGCCATTCAATGCTACTCCGCGAACCGCCAGATTGCATGCCATGCAATGCCTTTCATGAAACAAATATCAAACAGAATCAATTCCATTTAATGCTGTTGACAAAATATTGAATAGAATCAATATCAATCAATGCGATTCAATGCTTATTTGGACAAAAATGAAATTAGTTCGCATTTAAAAGCATTGCAATGTCTACCTATATATGGTTTTGAATTCTTTTGAATACTTTCGATTTTCCTGAAACTTTTTTAGATTTTTTGTTAAGGGCTATAGAACCACGCTTTAACTTGAAAATTCAACTGCCTTATTTTACCCTTCAAGTACTAGATTCACATCTTTGTTAGATACTTAGGACCTACTCCTGCTTTGAATCGACTCTATGTTCTGCGGGCAGAATTGGTTAATTTCAATACAAAACAGGAGCAGGCCTAGTGTTTATGGAGTAAAATGAGACAATTTAATTTTGAGCTTAGGGTCTGGCTCTATCGCCCTTAAAACTCATTATAATTTGCAGGTAGAGGATGTCTACTAAAAACTTTGCAAGTTTGAAATCGGAGGCTGTTGACGTATCTTCCAGTTCAACAGAAGTGAAAAGTCACACCTACATTCTCAGGTGGAACATTACGGATTACGAATTTCTCAGTAGCCTCAGGAAAAATGTTCAATCGCCAGAGTTTCCCGAAGACGTGGGTGAATCACGAAAATGGTACCTAGAAATGCAAGCTAAGCCTATACGATATTACAACTACGAAGATGAGTACAACAATTTACGAATCGAGATACACAGAAAATTTTCAGAAAAAATTGAAATGCAAGTATCTGTCTGGTTTGAAAAAGTTTCTGGAGAACGTTTTAATGTATATGATCGTGCAGCATGTTTGAATTTGCCTTCCTCAGATATTGACTTCAAGGTCTGTAAAAAATCTTCATAGTGCTTTGCACTGGGATGAAACTACAGACAAAAGTTTGATAATTACTTGTAAAATTCGAGTTTTTGGTTCTATTAAAAACGTCTTGAGCAAAACAATTCCTAAACCGTTTGCATCGAATGATTTGACTCGAGACATTTCCACATTTCTTTATACCGACCAAACTTTCAAGGATGTTACGATTGTCGTGCAGAATAAAAGATTTGAGGCTCACAAAACTATTCTTGCCGCACGCAGTAAAGTTTTTGCTGCAATGTTTACCCACGAAATGAGAGAAAAACTGAATTCCTCTTTTGAAATTAAACACTTGGCAGCAAAAACAGTTGAAACAATGCTTCGATTTATTTATACCGATAAAGTCGACGATCTGGATTTAAAGGTATCGGCTTATCAGCTTTTAGCTGCTGCCGATAAATACGACTTACAAAGACTAAAGGAAATATGCAGGGCATATATGCAGACAAATATGACGGTTGAGGATGTTTCGAGAATTTTGAAAGTCGCTGATATATATTCGATTTTGGATTTGAAGAATGCGGCTGTAAAGTTTGTTGTTTCACACCGTCAAGAAGTGAAAAATCGGATCGAATTTAAGAATCTGCTTACAGAGCGGCCGCATTTAGCGATGGAGTTATTGGATATTGACGATAATTAAGGAAAGATACTCCACGTAGCGTAAACTAACGTAGTTTTTGTACTCCGAATTCCTAAAGTATTCCTTGCGTTGATTATAATTTTAAAATTTTATTACTATCCACTAACTATCTATTTTTTTGCGTCACGTATATTGTTTGTGAATAAGAAAAATAAGGGAAACGATAATGTACATCAATGCCAATTTTCTAAGGGCATTTTGAAAGTTTAATCATATATCACCAAACAAAATTTGTTTTGAGACAAACGTCTTTGATTATACTTTGTAATGTACGTTACTTTTTATACTATACTTGTAAACCGTAGTATTAGGTAACGAAACTTTTTTTTTAGATGTGTTACTTCTTGCTAGCTAAGTTTAGTATCATCTTGGTTCAATAAAAAATAGTTATTCAGATATCTTTAGACTTCGAGTTTTTTTATTTCATTCTTTCTATGACTGATAGAAATACATCGCAGTACATTTGAAGATATCGTTTTTTACTTCAATGGTATTCAAATTTTACGAAAATCTGTATCAATATAAAGGAAAAAAGACTTGGATTATTTTGTTGCATATAAAATTGATATCAATGAAATTCTTTTCGTTTTCTAAAAAACTCAGGAATATTTCAAGGATTTTAGAAGAATCCCGAGTAAGTACAACGATTTAGAAATTTGAACTGGTTTCATTAATATAAATGGAGAAAGAATCTTTTTTTTTTAATGGTTATGGTTTAAAAATAATTCAATGCATGTAGTAGTATAAACGTTTATTCTTCAGCCTGCTGGCCTTAAAAAATTGACTTGCTTACACTTTCCTTATTTTTACATAATTTTCCTTAAAACTAAGCCTTAAAACTAACATCCATCCATACCTTATATTTAGGATCGCACGCTATTATCGCCTTGCCTTTCTCGCTTCGCCTCGCTCGCATGTCCCTACTCTCTCGCTTCCGCGTCCACTACCTAATGCTTATCTACTATTTACATACTACTTATATCTACTTTATCTCCTATTTACAATCTTTCCTCTTCCATTCCTCTTCCTCCTTCCTTCTCTTCTTTTCCATCCTACCCAACACTCCCTTCACCCATGCTACTTTCCTCTTGTCCCCTCTTTCATGCATCAATGCCTCCATGCTTATTTCACTTCTTTCCACCTCTACACACACCTCCAACCAGTGCTCAACTTTTGCATACCCCTTCCCACACACTTCACATATCCTGTTTTCACTCGTGAGCCAGAACCTATTAAAATCCTCCATGCACCCACACCTCATCCTCGCTATAAGCTCCTGACTTCCTTTCTCACACAAATATTGCGCTCTCGCCCTTGGCATTATCCACACATAGTTTCCATTAAACCTTGACTCTCTTATTCTCTCTTCCCCTGCTGCCTTCTCTCTCTACATGCCGTTTTTCTTAACCAACACATATACTTTCCTTCCTTCCTCATGCACCCTTCTCACTTCATCCATCTGTAGTATATTCGTTCTAAAATACCTTTCCCTTTCAGCCTCCATCCTCCCACCCCCTCTCCTGTTCTCCTTCTCCCACCAACACTCCCTAACCAGCCTCCGTCCATCGCCTCCCACAATCTTCCCCTATCCACCGAAGGAAACGCGCCTTTGAGATCCACGAAAAACGCGTACACTCTTGACCCCTTCTTCGCTAATTCTCTATCCACCACGTGCTGCAGAACGTAGATATTGTCTATAGTACTCCTACAAGCTCTAAAGCCCGCCTGCGTCTCCGGCAATATTCCTTTCCCCTCGACATCCTTCCGCAGCCTCTCCGCCACCACCATCGCGTATATTTTATACGCCGTATTCATTAGCGTAATCCCTCTATAATTTTCCTGCCTGTTCCTGTCTCCTTTCTTATACAGTGACACTATTAACCCTTCTCTCCACCCTCCTGGGAATCCATCCCCCCTCCACACTTTCTTTACTACCTCCTTCAGCCTCTCCCTAACCTCTTGTGTACTAAACAGCCATGCTTCGTTCTCTACCCCATCCAGTCCTGCTGCTTTTGACCTTTTTAACTTCCTTATCTGTTTCTCTATCTCCTCATCACCCAACT
>CAKNWT010301807.1:0-10438 GCA_932066315.1 Andricus coriarius | reverse complement strand
AATATGTTCATTAGTTATTAAAATACTACAAAGAATTACCTTAAAAAATTGTTTTGTCCTTTCAAAAGCATGCGATATTTCTTTATAAAATAAATGTTGTTAAATTTATTTTACAATTTTTTACAATTAATTTCCAATTACAAATATTTTACAATTAAAATAAAATTGTAAAAATTAAGTTTTGTAATGTTGAGATAAGTATTTTCAGACATTAAAGGTTTTGTAAAATTTTATGTATTAAGAAAGCATGTGAGGTCAAGTTAATAACTTTGGCTTTTTTTCTTAAAATCCCCAAAATTGTGATTAGAGCCTAAAATAGCATGAAAAGTAAGGTAAGTATACACGAAAAATTCTTATTAATTTAATAAATTCGAAATAATTATCATTTATTATTATTTTGACTTTACAATATTTAAAATCAATTGAAAAATAAAACATAAATAATGAAAAATGAAACTGTAGAATCGGATTGTTTAAAACATTCCATAAGAATTCCTGAAAAACATCATTATTAAATATCTCAAGTCTTCATTACATGTATTTGAGGTGTGAATTTTTCAAAAGAAAAATCAAGTCAAAGCTCCTAATAGCTGACGAGACCGAAGGCGAATAGTGAAGTCGGGCCACGGGCGAGCTCGTTCTCGTGCATTTTCGGCTGTACTCAAGGCTGGCCGACGTATCGCGTAACAGAGCCGGATCACCGACACGCTACGTTTGCATGTGTTTCTCCCAGATGGGAAAGTGGTGAGGGACGAAAAATCCCACGTTCTGTAGACTTTGGAACCGAATCGCAATAATACAGTGCGGGCAAAAATGGGTTAGTCCACACGCTGCGGGCAAAAACTAGTTAAATCTTTAATTCGTTTTTGCCCGTAGCGCTCGAGCTAATTCGTTCTTGCGCTGAGAAATAATCAACCCGCTTTCGCTCCGACTCTTTTCTTACTCCGCTTTTGCTATCAGCCCCTCATATATGTATCAATATTTAAGCACCGGGACAAGAAAAAAAGGTATGTGCGAAATATTCAGTGTGATTAGTAAAGTGAGTTCGTGTTCATGCTAAATCTTTTTATTTAGAACCAAGAAATTTAAAATTGTTTATATGTTCTTAGTTTTCCTCAATGGCTGTATACAACACCATCCTTATATTATGTTGACCAATGACGTGGACGTCGATCTTTATTATGTGGACCTGTTGGCAAACGGAAACCAGTTTTATTTTTTATATTATTCTAAACCACGGTAAAATTTTTAATGTGAAACTGATACTAAGTATGTATTAGTCTCCACTGGTGATGCAAAAAAGACAAGCATACAGTGGGATAAATGATAGGTAATGAGGGCTGGAGAAATAGTGAACTGATTAGCAGTGTGGGTGGGATAGTTGAGGCGAATGAGACGAGGATTACTAGGGTAGTCTGAGTGAGTAGGGAAGGGAATAGGAGGTTTGGAGAAGGCAAATAGGCTAAGCAGAGGAAAAAGAAGTTATGAAGCGACTATTAAAGTGAGGTTAAGGCAACGTATGGTTTGAAAGAGGAACCTAGGCGAGTAAGGGTGGAAAGTATTGGAGGGAAGGGTTTGAACGACTTAGTTTACGACTTTATAGCCTACAAAATACTTTTTTGTAGTTACGTGGTGCAATCTTTGACTAATTTTTATGCTCTTCACACACAACTGTTGAGTCGATTGTATTCTATTTTTCAAATTACCCGCTGGACATGGAAATGTTTGCGCCTACTTCTTCTTTAGATGAATTGGGATGAATCCATGATCATGTTAAAAGAGTCCGACGTAATTTTTTGCACCATGCTCTAGTACATTACCTTGCGAAGGACTGATTTCTTTTATTCCTGAAACAGTGAGAAAAATAGATGTTCATTCAGGATTTTAATGCTTAGATAATTTGTGCTATAAGTTATGAGTTTGCTAATAACTGGCCAACATATTAAACACTATTTTTTCAATTATTCCAAAAAACATTTATTGCTTTAAAATATTATGTGTACTCAAAACCAAATATGTTAATATTAACAGGTTCCGCTGTAGGCGCTTTACTTCGCTGGTATAAAAAATATCTTATGAAGAACCCATGGGTGAATTCAGAAGAAGGTTTCTTTTTACACTTGAGAAGCTAAGAAGCTTCTCGATCCGCCCATATGAAACACGTTATAACACTGGTAAACAAAAACGAACTAAGCATCTGTGGAATACGACACGTCATATCCGAAGTACTGTTTTGCGCTGAATTAAAATCTGGAATCTGTTTGTCTCAAGTACCTCATGTTTACAAGATATTTGCAACTTAATTTTGTAAAGAAAATTTGTTCATCTTAGTGCAAATTGTACTGAATAATTTTTTTGTTGAAATGTTAGACATGGTTTCGGTGCTTTTTTTAATGCTGAATCCAACGATTATCTCATATTTTCAACAGCTCTAACAGTAACCGAGATATTTGCTAAAAACCTGAAACCCACGAAAAATAGAATTTTGATCACTATATTTTGATCATCCGTGATAAGATTCCAAAAATAAATTGTTACTTTTGTAATATAGAAAGTAAATCAGGGCACAAAGCAAAAACTAAATCAAACTTTAAGTACCCTAGGTTTTCGTCCGCAACAAAACCCTTTTTTAGGACTGTATGTGCACCACAGAATAATTTGGATGGTGAATTTAAAGAACCTAATTCTAATGAAGATGCAATCTAATTCGATTTGCTGATGTAATCATTGACCGAAAGATTAAAAATTTGTACCCAAATTTGGAATTCCTGTGATAATAACTTAAAGAGATATCTATGAATAAATGAGAAAAATATGATTGCAAGGTAAAACAAAGTCATAAAATTCACTACGCATTCAAAAATCATCCATCCATTCCGAGCATATAAATTGCACTTTACCAGAAAGCACATAAGTCGATTTAAAATAAAGATCAATAGTAAACCAAAGGACGATGTTATTAACGAACGATTCATGGCACACGTTAAAATTTTAAAATATACAAGCAAACACTAGGTCATATCTCGACGACTGATTCAGAGTGAAGAAGAAAGCTCTCGAAGATTTTTCCTACATTCCTCAATCATTTTCCATTTTCATTAATTCCATTATCATACGCTCATTGGTCATTCTTCTGATGAATAGAAATCAATAATTTTCGCGCGGTATTCTCTGAAATTTAAACCTAATATGTGCCCTGGAGAATTGATTACAAGTAAATTTTCTTATTTGAATATACATTTTTTACTGTCCGAAAACGCCTAATTATCCCCCTTTCAAAATGTTGACATTTACCAAGCATTTTGATTATATAATACTTTTCCTTTACACTTGTTATTTTATATAATTTTTTCATTGTGGTCTATCCTAGTTTACAGTTTCATGCTTACTCATTTTTTCTACGTACTCGCAATACACATGCTCAATTATCTAAAAATATAAAAAATTTTCACATATAATTAGCCTATGTTACATTCCTCACAGAATATTTCGGAGTCGATAGCGATGTTTGAGTTAAAACAATCAGCGCCCCATTAATCCGAGAGAATGTCACAAGTCATTACATATACTTTATGCCATGACATTTTTGCATAATGTCTGTTATTAAATGCTGTGATTGAATTTTCGGATTCACTTATATTATTTATATATCTAACGCCTTAACAAATGCGAATATTGCCGTCATTATTAGCAGCTATGCGTAGAGGATTACCATATGAACTTGTCGATCTTTCGATTATACCAATAGAAAGCACCCCATTAATTTCCTCATATACTAAACTGCGATATTTTATGGGGATAGGATATGATATATGTACAATAGCTGTATGTGGTTTATTTTTTAATTTATATTCTTAAGTAATGGCACTAGTATCTTTATATGAGAAGAGTTTTTAAAAGTACCTATCGCTGAAAGAAGGTTTCGTGTTCCCCAAGAGTCAGCTAGGTAAGAGATTCCGCAGTCGATGGAATATCGTTTACGAAATCATTGTTTTCCGATTCGGTATAGGCTTTATTTGATGTACAATAGTTAATTGAGATCATTCTAATTCATTTAAATTATTTTCTCTATTAATATTTTCATAAATAATATTGTTGTCATAACTGAGAATAAATAAACTCAATAAATCTAATGGCTCAGCTTCAATTACGTTTCTTTCATATTATTAGAGAGCCTCTGTTTATTTACAAAATCGTGGCAATCGTTTTTATCACCATCTGTAGACTATTCGGAAGAAATCGATACCAAGTCGTTATTCTCGTAAATTTCATTACATTGAAATAAAAACGACAAAACATTAAAATCTTCAGTACAAAATACACCATAATCATAATTATTTTCAAAAGAAATATAATTTGCACGAGTATTGTTCTCAGTATTGTTGATTGGATTGCTATTATTTTCATCTACAACAACCACCTCAATTTCATGTTAGATCACTTTATGAAATTTCTTGCCATGAAAATTCAAATCATAACATTTTGTGTCAAGATTCTTATCGGAATTATGAACTTGTCTTTGTATGTTGGTTTCGTGATTATAAGGGAAAGCGAGTGGGATATAGGTATTATACTCCCAATGATCGATAAAATTTAAAGCACAGGTAATAAATTCCGCGACAGTTATAATCTGTATGAATGTATAATCATTGGATCGCGATGACAAAACTCTGTCCAAGGATGCACGACCGTACAATGCCAGATCCCTAGAAACGCCATGTCCTTCGACAACAACACGTTTACTCTCAAAGTCCAATATCATACGTTTATCTAAAAGCCAGTCTTTCCCTGAAATCATTTTATTGAATGAACCAGGAAGAACTAGAAATGGTATTAAATTTTCGTAATTGCCTATTTTTATTTTCTAAAAAATCTGCTTATTTCCAACAGCTGTGACAAGTAAAACAATTGAAACTGGCGATTTTAATACTTTTCCGGGATTAAGTAAATATTTATCAAATTGTTCTTATACGCAAGTGATTTGACAACCCTGTCAATAAGTGTCGGAATCGGAAAATGAAAAATTGACACTAACACAGAGAGTTCTAAGACCCGATACTAAATTATTAATTGCCTGCCTTGAGTAATCTTCCTTTTGACAGTTAGGTCGCTGATTGTTTTGGTCCCTCCATAAATTAATTTCGTCGCGCTGTGTATTATTTAATCGACACAGTTTATCAACAGGATCTTTTTTTTTGTATATGTTCGTTTTGATTTTGAAGTTCTTTCTACTAATGGAATGTTTTGTGAGCACGTATTAATCGGCATCAATCCAAAAATAAATTTAACAATGTACAGAAAAGAAAGGTATGGAGTGTAAAATGAATCGAAATCCCCGGTGTCCCTGTTTGTCCGCCATTTAATGTAGCGATTCTTTTATCTTAACATTCTAGTTTTATTTGTTGATGTAATTAGTGACCGACAGATTTGAAATTTGTACCGAAAAATTGAAATTCCTGTGATAATGACTTAGAGAGATATCTATGAATAATTAAAAAATATGATTGCAAGGTATAACAAAATATATTCAATGAAAAATCATTGTATGTATAAACCGTTTCGAAAATACGAAGGCAATCGAGAGAAAGACCAAAGAAAATATTTTGCCGCACAAGACAGGCTCGTATATTGCAAAGATGTGGATGGATTGATGCAAGCACTTGGGCATGAGCACAAAGTAGAAGAATGGCGTTTATTTATAGATTCAAATCAAATTCGCTTGAAATGCGTTCTTCTGCATAATGGAAATATTTTTTCATCTAATTTATAGCTCATGCAACTCATATGAAAGAATACTACGACGTGATAAAGTTACTTCGTAATAAAATTAATTCCAATGACATATCCAGAACGGTTTGCGGTGGAATGAATTTTTGTTTAGTTTTGGTTTTCACTTAACAACGAAACAATGGCCTATTATTTGTGTATACCCCTAAATTATTTTGTCGGTTATAACGATTTCCAAAAAACTTTATTTTTTCGTGTTTTTTCAGGTTTTTCGCAAATATCTCCGTAACCATTCGAGTTATTGAAAGTACGAGGTGGTCGTTGGATTCAGCATTAAAACACATCGAAATCATGTCTAATATTTCAACAGCAACATTAGTTGGTACATTTTGCACTAAAATAAGAAAATTTTTATAAAAAAATTAAGTTGCAAATATCTTCTAAATATGAGTTGCTGGAGACGAACGGATTCCAGATTTGAATTTAGCGCAAAAAAGTACTTCGGAAATGAAGTGTCACATCCCACAGATGCTTAGTTCGTTCTTGTTTACCAGATAATTAGAGAAAAAAAGGCGTTTTACTTTAAATTCTCTGATATTAGATAAAAAATCATATGTTAATTTTCAACTTACCGCCTGTTATACATATTGGAGGTTCATCTACGAAATTACACAAACGTGCAAATTCATGTGCGCTACGCATGAAGTCATCATCAGTAGGAAAGACTGGATCCTGTTCTGCAAGAAAAATATTGTTACTAGGTATTTCAAAACTTTAAAACATCCATTAACTTAAAAATACTTAATTGTGAGTCTAATATTAATTGTACAATTGTATTGGAATTATAATTCATACTTTGGCTCGAAATATTTTCGTGCAAAATTATTATTTGACATGGAACAAAATGTTTTTAACATAGAAACGGAATTTCAGAAAATAATTTTAATTCCGGTTTGAAAGAAGGCAATCAAGCGCAAATTCTTGTTTAATTTGAGAATTATAATTCGTTTAAAAAAAATGTATGTTCCAAGTCAGAATTGTAATTCTCATGACCACAAATTATCTTTTTTGGTCAAAAGTTGAACTACTTTCTTAAAAATAAATTTTCTTGATTGAAGGTTCATCTCTATAGATGATAATTTAACTTGTAAAACATTTGACTTATTAGCTTGAAAAGTTAACTATTTTGTGCCAATTATTCATATTTATAGGTTAAACATTCACCTGTTTGGTTAAAATTCAAGTATTTTGTTAAAAATTGATTTATTTTGTTGAAAATTCAACTGTCTTTTAAATTTTTGTTTGGAAAAGGTTTTGGGTTGTGAAGTCTGGTATTGTAATATTTTTAATTATTCTTGATTCATTATCTACCCGTGCGTGTGTAAATCAATTGTTCACAATAACGGTATCCAATCCGATTGTCGACGCGGCGTGGGCCGAACACTTCCAAACAGACCCGAGAGTCGAGAATATTTTCGGAGCAACAACCAAGTGCTGGGTCAGTGTATCGATAATTTTGTATTGTTTCATACCATAAATTATTAGCGCCAGTAAATGTATTTTTGAATGTCTGAAGTGTACGTATATGTATATTATGTGATGATAAATGTTCCAAAAGAACCTCAAAAAAGTGTGTATCAAATTGTGAATGAATTCTGCGTAACAAGAAGATAAACATATACAGACTAACTTCGCGCTAGAAGTTTAAAATAAAATATTTCGAAGTCCCGTAGGAAAATATATTTCAAAAATAAAATCTCGTAAAAACATGGAGAAAGTATAGATTGCTCACCCTTGTATATCGCTCAGGAAATATCGAAGTCTCTAATAGACTTATACGACTAACTACTCGTTAAATTGTGTATCTTCGATTGAAATGTACCTTACATAGAGTTTCGGGAGTACAACTCCCTAGCTCGTCCGCCTCGACAACTTTCAATGTTGAGAGAAAAGACTTCTAAGTCTAAAAAGACCTTAGTAGAATCCGGTCTCCTAGAAAATACGCGATCCTACGAAGGAGTTGCGAATGGTCGCGCCCTGAACTCGAGATTCAAATGAGAGTGCCGTTCTGATTGCTAAGCCAAAATAGACTTAGAAAACCAGAGTCAACTGACACGGCGTTGCAATTTCCATTTTTCACGAATGTTCGTTATGCTTCGGGTGCTTTCCAAAAGGATACTGACCTCTCTTGAGATTTTGTCATTGCCCTTTTCCTCACTGAGCATTTTATTCACCCTTTCCCCCTCCTGGGTCCCTAGATTTGATGCTGCCTGTCTTGTCAAGAGGCTTCGTCCTTGCGGGGGAGTATTTACACGTAGCTGAGTAGTTTAGTTCGAGGCCGTTTTCATTTTCCCCCTCGCTCCTTCTTGTTGTCAGTCTCTGTTGTTTCTCGTTCTCTCTTTTTTTGATCGCTGTCTCTCTCCTCTTGCCACTCGATTCCGTAAGGTGGTTTCCTTCTGAGTCATGGTCCATCTCATGCCGAGTTTCTCTCTCTTCCTCCTTCGTTGTCATGTTTTCTTCTGACGGTCGGTGTTCTCTTGAGTCTATGCTATTGAACTCAGGTAATACCTTCGTATTGTCGAGTCTCTCCGTGGATTTTATAAGAAGATCTTCGTTCTCACTTCGAATCTTGATTTTAGGTTTGCCTGAGAGACGTGAAAACATAATTTCTTTATTCACGAAATCTATAGAACTTTTCAGTTTATCAAGCAAGTCAATTCCTAGGATGAAAATTCTCGAAAGTCCTGGGATAATGAGAAATTTTGGCGAATATTCTTCCCGTCGACAGTTCTATTGGAAGATGGATTTTATTTTTTAATTTCGTCATTTTTATATCGACCGGGCCTCGGACTGCAATTCCTTCTACCGGTTCCGTTTCATATCTATTTAGAATTTCCGGATTTTCTTGTAGAAATTCGTCAGATACACATGTTATTGCGGCCCCGGAATAAATCCTCTTCAAAATCATTGAGGCCGTTAATGAAATGCAAGGTGTGGTTAACCGCGTCTCCTGGGCATGTTTCTTCTACGAGCGCAGCTTCTCCCCGTTTTCGTTGTCCTCTATGACAGGTAGATTTTCTTCTTCATTCATTGTTTCTCCCGTCGGTTCTAGGTTCAACGCTCTTACTTTGCAGTTATTCAGCTGCTGGTTCCTCCAATTACCTGCGTTGTAGGGTCGGTTCTGCCCCCTGAGAAATGTTGGTCTAGCTTGACCATTATCTTGATTGGGCTTTGCGTATGCAGCTTGCGTTGCGGGTGGTATAGAGTGTTTTCCTCCTCATCTTCCTACCTTCCCCCCGCTTGTTAACGCCTTCCAGTACGGATTACCTCGATTTGTCTGGTTCTCCTCGGTTTTTCATTTCGCGTGTCCTTGCTTTCATTTTGATTGGCATTTATGTGTCCAATCTTGTCGAAAGTCCCCAGGACTTCGGTGAGCTGTTCAATATCCTGTATCCTGTATGCTATCCTGTATGTTTCCACGTAGAGTTTTATCGTGTACTCGGTCCTTGAGGTTTCATCATTGTTTGTATGTGCACCGAATTCTAACTTTTCGCTTAATTTCGTGTTGTACTGATTCTCCCCAATACCTCTTTAAAAATTTCTTTTCGAAATCTGAAAAGTTTTGGACCTCTTATTTGATTATATGCCACCAATTGATTGCAGATCCGGATAAAGATCTCTCAATCAAATAGTGTGTGTGAATCGTAAACGAATTCACCTACTTTAGTTTTGAAGTAATTCGTAGGAATTTTAGGTTTTTAGTTTCAAAATTTGTTTTCTTATAAGTTAAAGAGCAGTCGGTCATTCACTTTCTACAATTATTAAAAGTTGAATGAATTACAACAAATGAATCTATTATAAGAGCTCTATTTAAGGGTGATCAATTCATGGGAGAGAACTCAGATTGGATTCAATGTCTGTTTAACAGTTTTTAAATTTTGTTCGTGAATAAGGAATCAATAACTACCTTAGAAAATTGACTTCTGTTTCAAAAGTGAATTGAAAATTCTGTTTATAAACACAATAAGCTTCGTTACAATGAAAGCTAAACGTCTGATCGTAAATGCTTGCTTATCACTGACAAGTAGTACGACTTCGTTGTAGAGTGGAAGAAGGCAGTAAAGGTTAGACAATTCGACTTCGAAAAGAACGAATATCACTGAATGGATTAAACTATTGTGATAATAATTCAATGAATCATATGGCTTGAAGCACGTTTAAGAAAAAAAACGCAACATGATATAAAAAGTGATATGCTGAGGCTAGTTATAGGTATACTGTGAATAGAAGTTAGAATCTCGAACGTTTCTTAAAATGTGAATAGATTGTGATGAGTGAATCAATAGAAGAAGAAGAAAACTCACAGTGGATTGAGATTTGTTTTTGCTAAAATGTAAAGATTTTGAAATAAAGGGAAGTATGCAATTAATAAGCGAAATTACAGGTGAAATTCAAAACTGAAACTTGTTCTGAATTATGGTTATTTCCCGGAACGATACTATGCGCATGAAGTATACCAACGCCTGGTATGCACTTCGAACTTTGCCTTGCCCCGAAGGTGACCGTGCAACGTATCTAAAAAGGACTTATCCTCTCGACTGCCGATGAAATAGCTATCTTAATACTACACTCAAGTTAAATTCTTAATAAAACACTGAATTTAAACGGAAGGGACAATGCCACCGCTGCCACCAAATCAGCTGTCACGTGC
>CAKNWT010301804.1:0-13259 GCA_932066315.1 Andricus coriarius | reverse complement strand
ACATTTTCTGCATCCCCCTGGCCAATATGTTTAACAGATAACGCCGGTTAGTGAATAATAATTTATTAGTGAATTATAACTTATTTAAATTTATATAACTTATATAAACTTCTTCTATATAGCTATCCAAATTCTTATTAATCTTGAATCTACTAGAACTTATAACCACGAAATAATTTGTGATTAAAAATTTTTTCGAGATTTAAAATTTCCAAAATTATAAATATTTTAAAGTGATGATTGAAATTTGAAAAGCAAAAAAAATGGTTAAGAAACGGGCCACAAAAATTTGTCACGCGACCCTGCATAGCTATAGCTTATATTTTAGATTTTTTGTTTAATACTCCGAGTTAAGTTAGCTGCGAGGTTTTGTTAGGAGTTGCAAATGCGTAGGTAGGGGGTTCTTCGAACCCACAGCGAATAAGAATTTTATTAGCGTGCGATTATTAATGTAGTCATTGTTTGCATAATAGTAAATAATTAAATATGTAAACAAATATTAAAGCATAATGATAATAATAATAATAATTAAGATTAATTTTTTTAGGCGAAAAATCGGTCATCATTTTATAGAACTGTTTTTAGATTTTCTATAACTATTCTACGTTTTTCGCATCCTGCCTTCTAATAGAAATTACATCACCTCATTCTTTACATTTCATAGCATTTTGTAACACATTTCGTAGAATAGTTTAATGCAATGTAAAACCAAGAAGATTTTAACTTTTATTAAACTACTCGTCGTATCCTCTACTATAGGACTAGTTCTATAAAATTTAATGAAATTTTTCCCGTGTAACTTAAAAAATGCTCTGGTGACTCATTTTTCAGCCTAGTGTTTTCGTCTTGGGCTTCGAATGTTGGAAATTCATCCGGCTATATGACTGTATGGACGCCCATATATGTTAATTATAATACATAAATATTGCCGATTTTTATCTAAAAGGAATTAGAAGTAAAATCTGACATCCTGCTTTCAAATGTTAAGTGCTTTCAATTTCGCTAACTTCTGTGAATACTTGGCCCTCTTTGAATACTTCGTATTTTTTCAATTTTCTGGATTCGTTTCTATTCTTTGTATTCTTTTGAAATTTTTCCATTCTTTTGAATTCATTGTATTTTTCTAAATTCTTAGCATTCTTTTGAATTCTTTGTATTCTTTTAAATTCTTGTGAATTCTTAAAATTCATTTAAATTCGGGAATTCAGATATGCATTCAAGTTACTCGTGCTTAACTCATCGACTTTAGTTTTAAAAAATTGTACTTTTCAAACTCTTACTATTTAATCGTTCATTTTCAAAACCAAACATTAAAAATACAGCTTTAAATGCTTGAACAATTTATAATTGAAAGCACTTTATTATGGTTGAGTGAAAATCTTCGTGACCTAAATAGATGAACTATTAAAAACATTCTCTAATAGGGAAAACAACAGGAAAGCTGATAATAATTATTATCAGAAGTAATGAATCAATGTACCCGTTTACAAAGTACTGCGCCATTATCGTTCAACATGTCCCCAAAAACGATATTGCATCGAGAGCAATTAGGTTTCAAAGGGTATCTATAATACCTATTGACTCCACTAGTGGCTGCATTACAGTATTTCAGAGACAATTTTCAACTCAATTGCCTTTACCGCTTCCATTTCCATTTGATTTGGATCTGGACAGATAGTAGTGATAGTACATAGTTGGCTGGCAGTGATTGTTAACTGTGAAAATATGCTACAACCATTTTCAGAGTATAAAATTAAAACAATTTCACTAGTCGTTAGACTTATAAATTAATCTACAGATTTTAAATAATAATAATAAGAGAATGTACAAAAAAATCGTCACAAACAATTTAGGGGGATTTTCTGATTATCATAGGTATGTTTAAAGTTTAGAAAAAATTTTAAGAATGAGTCACACGATTATAATAAATCATAATTATGTTGCTTCCATATATATCCATTCAGGCCTACAAATCAACGAGCGATTTCTCAACCGATTTTGACGTTTTTATTTTTAATTAAAGCTAGTGAAATTCCGCATATATATTTAAATGCTTCTTTTGAAACCAGTTGTTTATTTCTTTTTATTTAATAAATATGAAAAAAATTATTCATTTTTTTATAAAAGTATCCCTTTTTTGAAAAATAGTTGGATTCAATCCGAAATACCTCAAATCAATTGAGCAACTATCCAAAAAAGTTGTCTTATAGCTATTTTTCACAAAAAGAACATCGAAAATGGCGGCTTTCGTTGTCTGTGAAGCGGTGCGAAAGGGGGTGCGAAACTACTTTACAAACCCTATAGTTTACAAGCCTCTTATCACAAACACTAGAGTTTGTAATAAGAGGCCTGGAAACTCTGGGGTTTGTAAAGTAGTTTTGTACCCGCTCACCTGCATACCACCATTTTCGCCTCGCTTCGCAGGCTACGAAAGCCGCCATTTTCGATGTTCGTATTGTGAAAATGGATTAAATTTGTTATACACATATAAGTGAGTGAAAAAGGATTCATGGTGATTAGCAGTAAATCGTGATTTCTATGAATGTCATTAATTTTTTGTTGTTGTAATTTTTGCTAATTGTATTTAAAATTAGATTTATAAGCGAGGTTTTTTCAAACAAGAAATTGTATTTTTGATCAGAATTAAAAGAACAGAAAAGTTACTGAAAGTAACAGTGATTAAAATAAAATATTTTTATAAATATTTTAATAACTAAAAAAAGTGCAGGCGCTGAGAACTAAACACGCAACCTACCGGTTATGAAGCCGAAGTGCTGCTACCTGAGATATCGGATAATCGAATCTATTTCTCGCCAAACTCTGTATGGCCTTTGGCGAATATTTCAAACTCGAGATTCCCGAAAACGGCGGAAAAATTTACAATTCGCGGTCTCTTATTGTTAGTGTGTTTTTGGTGTTTGTTGTTTTTAATTTTATGACAGTTTGTGTATATATTTATAAATTAATATTCCTAATTTTTTTATAAAGTAGTAAAATTCAGCTAAAGTAGAAAGAAAATCTTGCCGGAAAATAAAGTTCCTTGATGTTAAAGTTTGCCGGACTAGAAGATTCAAGTCCGGCAAAAAATACAGGATCTGTATACACCACAATCATTTAAATCAAAGTAAAAATTCTATTCCTTCCAAATTTTTGGACGAATAGCCGTTTCGAGACAGGTGGGCTATTCGTCCAGAATCCTGGTCGAATAGACACTCCGTTTAGAATTTCGTTCGATGCTTATAGTGTTTTTTACAAATTGTTAAGCTGCGAAAATTTCTCAAGTGGCCAGTGATTGAGCAGATTACCCAATGTCGATTGAATGCTGTTGCGAAGGTAGGCAAACGTATTCCCAGCATTTGAAGAGAATTGAAGAATATGACTTTTTAAGTTAGCGCAGTTGAGAAATAATGCCCCTTGTACAGATAGCGAGTATTTTAGTGTGAAAATTATCGGTCCCAGCCCGCCTTGGTCGCTCCTATAAATAGAGAAACCAAGAGAGAGAGATGAAAAATCCAAGATTCGAGAGAATCTAGTTATAAGCTATTCTGATTGCTCACAAAAAAAATGGTTCCAATAAACTATAATTAAGTTTTCACGAAATCATAAACAGAAATTTAAGGCATGAAAATAGTTACATTGTGATGGAAAATCGGCCCTACAAAAATGGTTAAAATCTGCCTACGAGCAGTTCATCTTCTTGTAAAAAGAGCTTGAGAATCTTAGGGCGGTGCAACCTATCAAATTCAACGGCCCAAATCGCTTAAAATAGCACCGGTCTATCTCGATTTTTCCAGATTTCCAGACGGCCAATCCGAATCTGCATGATATTTTTTATAGATGGTAGGAAGTAACTAATGCTAATAGCGTCGTGAGTAGTTAAATTTATTATGCAATTTCGAGACTAATTTTTTCAATTACTCGTACTTTATTGTCTCGGAAATATGGGAGCTTTCTCAAAAGCGTGAGGGTAAGTCAAGAAGCTTCCCGCGATTCCTCATGCGAACCTTCACATATTTCACCCTTCCTCGCGTGCTACAGCACCTAGCTAAGTTTCCTTGAGATTACACCACCATAAGCCGTCTGCTTAATTATACTCGCGGTTTACGCCAGCTGCATAGATGTTGTATGACAAGGAAAATGGGTGAAGCCAACGAAAATAATAAACTGTTATAGCTTCAGAAATTTGACTCCATATATCACACAAGTCCTTTATCAAACTATATGATTTGGGAAATGAATTCTCAAAAACAGCTTAACAGCTTAACAATTAACTAAAATTACTGATTTCATTAATATTAAAGAATTTTATATACACTGAAAAAAACTGGTACTGGCTTACTTGGTTCGTTAGAAGGATTATCTCAATATTTAAGGATATACAGTTATTGCAGCTTGAAGTCCATTGATCTTAACCCTTGTGTTACCACCCAAGAAAATTCACACTCAGGGCCGAAATTAAACATGGGCACTTATGAGCAACTGCCCAGGGCACCAAATTTTTGCAAGGAGTAGGAGGGGGGGCAAATTTTGGGGGTTTGTCAACAAAATTCGGGGCAAAAATAAGAAATATGAGAAGGGCGGCAAGTTCACTACTGTCCAGGGGCGGTCAGAAGGATAAACTCGGTCCTGTTCATACTAATGACCACCCGGGGAACCAAATGTTAAGAAAATCGGAGCATAACTAACGGTGATATGGAGTTTTGAAGGATAGCTGCTCCCATTCGGTAGCAGTCCAGCAGCAGCGCGCAGCGTTGTTACCTGGTAGCTTCTGCGCTCTTTTGTAATCCCAAAAGTTCTTTATTTGTAAGTGATTTATTATACAGGTATAAGAAAACATTTACACATTCAGTATGTACGGACCTGTCATCGATGATTCTGAATACGTATAAAAAGACAACTTTTTATATTTCTTCATGTTTAAAACTTTAAACGCGTTTTTCTCGAAACCACGTTTTCAAAGTCGGTGACGGTTGTGACTCAAAATCTACTGCAGGGATCCTTTTAAAATTTGGTATACTGTTTCTATACATAATTAACGAGGTAACCTGGCTCAGTTTTTTTAAATATTATAATTATTATTGATAATTTTACCATAGCGAATTCGTTGATTTTTTGGCGAAAAACGCATTTTGACTTTAAAGTGTTAAAAAAAATATAAAAAAAAGGAGAGCCAGGTACCCTCGAGAAACATCGCACCTGATGATCCAGTAGTCAGTTAGAACCGTCACCGCAAAGTAACTTTTTTTCAAGGCCCCTTCGAAGATTTGCTGTCAACGCCCTATTTATTAATATTTTGTAGTGAAAATTAGTGAGAATATGATTCAGATGTTTTATTATTATGTACCGATTAAAGAAATAAACCAACATTACATGTATCGCTTAAAAAAATTCTTGTAAATGTGCCTTTTTTTGCCCGAATTAACTATACTCTCCCCTTAAGGAATAATTTCCACCCAATTAATTTTAATTTTAATTTTGACGCCCCCCCCCCTCTTATTCCCTTTTATTGTGTTCGAAAAATGTCCTAAAATATAAAAAATAGCAGTTTTCTCTCAAATTCATGCTAAGTACTGTATTTTATAAAAAAAATTCTCTATGATTTATGTTTAATCGATAAGTGACGAGTTTCCAAGTATTTCGTAAATAATTTTAAATTGCTTAAACAATCATTATTTGCTTAAAAAATTGTATCCCCTTAGACATCGTAAAAAGTTATAAGCTTTCGAGATATATGATATAAAGATGATGAATTTCAAGATTAGTACTTCTGGTTTAACATATTGGGTAATTATTTAAAAGTAATTTTAAAAAAATCATATTTTTGTAGTCGAATAATGTAACAATAAAAAGCTCGAAATCGTAGCTTGAAACTAGAAGACCCTCTTAATTTTTTGAATATGCTTGTTAAGCTCTATGTAAAATAAAACTCCGTACCTATTCAGAACTTATATGCTACACTAAACGCTCATGTCCTCGCTCATCAATTTGTACGTATAAATTACGTACAAATTCTACGAGAGATAATATAATAATTGTATGCCAATTATTTTCCGAGACATGCTTTCCATTTTCTTTCGACCGATATTACATGCACGTTGAATGAAAATATAATAACCTTATTTTGATATTTCTTTCAATAATTTAAAGTGAAATATTCACTGTTGTTTCTATCATTCGTCGGAATCGCCTTCCACCCGTAATACACACGATATTTTTTGTAACAGATGTATGACAATGGCAAAAGTCTTAATAAAGATAAAAAAAATTGATTCAACTTACAATTATTCCGTTCCATCTCCAGCTGCTTGAACAATATCTAGCGGGATTAGAATAGTCCCTTCGGATTTTCAAAATCGAAATTATTACTAATTATGTTTAATTTGCTACTTTCTTCGAAAAATAATTGGCAGAGTGCGAGAAGTAGGTGGACAGAAGCAAATCAAAGCAAACTATAGTATATTGTGTAACTTCTATGTCTGCAGAGTGAGACAAAAGTTGACTTTTGAAACCAGCGGATGTCAAAGCAACGTTCGCGTATGCGCATCAATCTGTATTGCTGACAGCACATCACTATAGTGACTTAACTAGTGCACTAGTGAACCATTTATCCCTTCTGATGGCACTGATTTTCGTGGAACAATGGACTCTTTATAGCTGTTGGAGAGTGACCGATCGGGAAAAAAGCTCAGTTACATCAGTCCTCCCCCATAATTGTAAAGTTTCATTTTGCCTACTGAAATGCACCGCAATTGCGCTCATATGCACCATCAATACAAAAATTTGCCACCAAAATTTTCCGCATATCTAAGAAATTATCTAAGATACGTTGGAAAATGTTTGCAATTTGAAATGTATTTTTTAAGCTTAATATGATCTGCTTTCCCTTCGATACAACTTGCAATGTGCTCATATACACAACAAGAATTTTCTACATAGCCTGAAAATTGCCCAAGATATGGAGATCATAGCACATTGCAAGCTGCCCGTGCAAAAATTACCCCTACAACAAGGTTTCTGGTCGGATCCCGGCCGGGCTACCCACGGCGTTCCTGAACGGGAGTTAAATAAAATTTTCATGAACGTCTCAGATGTTTGCAGGGTTTTTCAGTAGAACATAAACAGGGATGTTTTGGACAAAAATGGAAATATTTCATCGAGCTCTGCCAAAATAAAACTGGTTTAAAGATTTTTTATACCTTTTTTTCACTAATTTTGTAACTAAAGCGGCTTTTAAATACTTTTTTTAAAGTTACGTATCAGTGAATCTCTACATTAATTTTTTGGGTCAAATCACTTGATTTAAACAAAATTTTCCCGCTTATTCGGTGTCGCTATTTTATTTTTAGACAGCTACATAATTTTTTAAGGTCAACAAATGGTCTGGTTTTACGCGATTTTCAAAAAATTCTTACATTCACTGCACATTTATTTTTAATTCAAACTCAATTGATAGTCGCTATACGAAAATGTTATTTTTACCTGCCTGGCTCAACATTCTTTCTACTTTTTGCAGCAACACGAATAGCAGTAGCTATACCAACAGTACTTTTTAAACTGAGATTGAATAAAGTTTTTATTTTTTGAATGTCTATCTGCACAAATAAGAACTTATTTAAAGAACTTGGATCTCCTTTGTTGGTATTTATACTTATTTTTAATGGCTTACCTTTTAATGGGGAAAAAGGTATCACTGATTCATATTTTTTTAACTGTTAGCTTTTTTCTCATGAACGACATCTTTAATTAGGGCCGAAGTAACTTGCTCTTTACGTTTCAAAGTACACGATGAGTCATTTAATACATTTGTGATATTGTTCAATAAAGAAGTTTGATTGCACTTATGTTTGAATCCTGGTTTCATTATACTGAAACACTGGCAGAAGCGTTTTTCAGATTTCGATTTTTCACTTGCACTACCATTTGAAATCACTTTCAATTTTGATTTTGATGACAAAATATCATTAGGCTGAAGAGCTTTTTTTTTGTCTTGAGAAAAATTAGCAGTCACTTGTACCCTTGCAAGCTCACACAAATACCAATTACACAGTTCAATACCACTACTAGCTCTGGTTAGTTTTTTGAACACAAATAAAGAATGATCTGGTTGTTTTTCAACTTTGTCACATCGGTACACATTCATCTTGCACTTATTGCATATTACACGTGGTAAACAATCGTTAATTAATTTATAACTTGGTACTAAGCCATTTATTTTTGTTTCAAAGTCTTTACTAATTTTGTGCACATTACCTTTTCCGAAGCACAAGCCACATATTACATCACGATTTTCATCGTGTGTTCATGCACGATTCAAACCAATTTTCAAAACGAAAACAAATTTTTTTTAAATTCTTTTACACTCGTCTGTCAATAAATTATTGATAAAATACACGAAGCAAACTCTATGATGAACAATCGATATACTGAACAGCGACTGCATGCAGCGAGGCGAGTGTTTTGAATACGATTTTTTTATTGTTTACATGTGCGCGGCAGCGTTAATAAGCAGACACACTACACCTTAGCTGCAGCAGGACTAAGGTGATAAGACAATGGGCAATTGCCAAGGTTCACGCAAAGGCAAGCACATTCCTAGTTTTTTATCATATATGTTTATCCTTTTCTTATTCTTTTTTTTTCATCAGGAGAAATGATTTCCATTGTAACTAAATGCGAGAATTTTCAGTGTTTTCAAGTCGAAAAATTCTTTCGAGAAAAAGTACAAACAAAAAAAAAGTTTAAGAAAATTAAGCTGCAGTCGTTCAAAAAGAGTCCAAAAAGAAGACAGGTAAAACGACATTTTCGTATAGCGACTGTATCAATTAAATTTGAATTAGAAAAAAATGTGCAGTCAATGGACGTGTTTTTTTCGCCAAAAGTACTTGATTTATACCAAAGTTTCCTGCTTATTTGGTTTCGTTAGCTTGTTCTAAAGAATTGTAAGAATTTCTTGAAAATTGCGTAAAACCAGATCATTTTTTTACCTTAAAAAATTATGTAGCTGTCTTGAAATTAAATAGCGACATCGGATAAGCCTGAAAATTTTGTTTAATTCAAGTGCTTTGACCCAAAAAATTAATGTAGAGATTCACTGATACGTAACTTTAAAAAAAAGTATTTGAAAGCCACTTTAGTTACGAAATTAGTGAAAAAGGGTATGAAAAATCTTTAAACCAGTTTTATTTTGGCAGAGCTCGACGAAATATTTCCATTTTTGTCCAAAGCATCCCTGTTTATGTTATACTCAAAGATCCTGCAAAGATCTGAGACGTTCATGAACATTTTATTTAACTCCCGTTCAGGAACGCCGTGTACCCCTGGTTGGGTTTCATGGTCGGGAGCCGGCCGGGCCAACCCTGGTTAGATTGCATGGTCGCAAGCCGACTGGGCACTGGTCAGGATACTTTTTTTTTGTAGAAATTACATATTTTTTAAGAGTTGTGACATTATCAAAGACGTTCTTACGGATTCTAAATGAATTATTATTCGAAAAGTATAATTTAAAGATTTATTAGATCAGTAAAACAGAATTTAGCCTTTTCAAATTCTTTAAATAAATACAACATTTAATTCTTGCCAATGTTTTACCTTTTTAAATTAAACTGTTATTGATTCTGCAATGTGTAATAGCAGAATTGTTATAATTTTTACAATTTTCTCCATTTTCAGACAATTTTTGCTCTGTACACTTTCAAATTTACCGCCATGCCTGACGCCTTCTGCGCCTGGCGTCGGCGAAGACACTTTCAAGTTTCAGTTTTGCACCTCGAACGAGAAGGCACGTTGCACTCATTTTGCGTCGTCCCCACGAAGTTCGCAAATAAAATCCATTATTAAAATCATCCTTATTTCAGTTATCAGTTTGAAAACCCCACTTACTGCGCGAATAATAATTATTTTTCATTAAAGTAGTGCGGTGTATTCATTTTTTTCCTTTCCTACTTCCTAACCTCAGATCACCACATGGTTTCCAAAATAAAACAATGGCCAGGAGATTCGAGAGTCAGTGATTGAAACTCTTCTCTAATTTCCTCGCGATAATTTAATAACTTGATTTTACATTTAAAGTTCGCTTTATTCTTTTCGATGAGCCTTAAAAGACAAACCAAGTTACCAATTTTTCCCCTGAACCAACATTTTTTAACAGGTCTGTAGCCGGGTTACCCAGCGGATCCCGGTCGGTATAAAAGCCGGAATCCGACCAGTTTACCATGACGTTTTCAGCCAGATCCCGGCCAGTATCCCCGTCCGGAGCCGGGCTTAAACTAGGGATATTCGGCCGGCTCCCGGTCAGATCCCTGTTACCATTTATACATGGGTGGTAACCGCTAAAGAAAAAATTTTTAATCTGCGGTGATGACGGGCTTTTCGTATAAGATTTCATATGCACTCATGTAAACCATAACAATAATAAGAAATCACATAATTTTCAACGTTTTAAGAATAATTAAACTTAGAAGACTTACAATATTTAAAATTCTTCAATTTTCACAAGTGAAAATAACAGTGAATATTTTGTTTGTACAGAAATCTACTTTGTTTAATAATAAAATCTATTCAATCACTTTGAATTTCATTTGATACTGCATGATATACCTCTTAATAATTGGTATCATCTTAAAAATTTCTGTAATTTCAATTTGAAATGCGCAATTCTGAAAAACTTTGATTTTTGAATCCTTGAAACAAAGGATGATTAGTTTCAGAAGTTTAAAATCGCAAATATTTGTTTCGAAGTTTCTTAATTTTCAAATGCTTAATCAGGAACGTTACTAATTTTTTAATGTTTAGTTTGTTATGTTAGATTTTTTGACCGAATAAAACTGATTTAAAATGTACAGTTTCTCAATGCTTTTTCAGAATTATTCCATTTTTACGGGCATTACATTTGAACTTAATCGGTATTGTGGGTTGCCAGTTTTTAAATTTCACTCTAGAAAAACAAGCATTCAGTAGGATTTGAGCGGATACTATCGTCATCAAGAATTTATTACTCATTTAGTATTAGTTACAAAAGCGTAGTTCTTGAAATTAAAACAA
Source organism: Andricus coriarius (assembly GCA_932066315.1). Lineage (NCBI taxonomy): Eukaryota > Metazoa > Arthropoda > Insecta > Hymenoptera > Cynipidae > Andricus > Andricus coriarius. Next base: position 2,219 of record CAKNWT010301804.1, on the reverse strand, counting down.
ATTTAAAAACCTGTAATTCCTGGAAATCCTATTAAAATCCCCTCAATCTGTTGAAATCCAATAAAATCCGTGAAATTCTATGAAATCTTATGATATTTCCTGAAATCCTGGTAAATTTATTAAAATACCTTGAGAGCTTTAATATCCCCCAAAGTCATTGAAATCTTATTAAGTCCGTTAAAATGCTTTGAGAATACCCTGGAATCTTTTTCAATATCCTTAAACCTTATATATGTAATCCCTATAAAATCCTTCCAGATCTTCTGAAATTCGATAGGAATATCTTTAAAACTGCATACAATTTTTTAAATTACTTAAAATCATTGGACTCCTTGGAAATTCTTTCAAATTTTTTAAATCTCTTGAAAATTCCTTGGAATCCTTGGAAATGCTCTAAAATGTTTCAAATACTTTGAAATCTGTTAAAATATTTAAAAATTTTTTAGGCTCTTGGAAATTCTTGGGGATGTTTAAAAATACCGTTAAAATCCATTTAAAACCCTTTAAGGTTCTTAAAATCCATTCAAAATTGTTGACAATTATTTCACATTTTTAATATACTTCGAAATCGCTTAATTCTTGTGAATGAATTCCTTAAAATCCATTAAAATATCAAATCCGTTGAAATCCCGTAAAATGACAAGAAATCTGATAATGCTCCTTTAAATATTTTGTAATATTTCAAGCCCCATTAAATCCTTTGAAATTCAAAAAAATTTATTAAAATACCTGATTGAAAGTCTTTAAAATCTCTCAGAATTACTGAAATCCTCGCAAATCTTATCAAATCTCTTAAAAATCCTTTGAAATATTTGTAAATATAGGAAATTCTCTAAAATCCCTTGGAGATTTTTTCAATATTCTAAAATCTTATAAATCCTATGAAGTCTTTTAAAATCTTTCGAAATTTAAGGAAAATCTTTAAAAAGGCAGATTGACCGAAATATTTGAAATAATCTTTACATCTTCGAAATTCTACGAAATCCTTTCATTTTTTTTTTTTTTTGAAATTCTTTGCTGTTTATAGAAATATAATAAAATTTTTAGAATTATCTCAACTCGCTGACGCGGTGATCGCCGACTGCAGCTCGACGCAGACCCGCTTGCACATTTTCAACCAAATATTGGGAACCCGTAAATATTTTCAAAGTTATATTAGCTTAAATTAAATATGAGATTTCAATGATTAATTTGTGTCAATTTCAGTTTTTTTTTCATTATTTTCTTGAGTCACAGCATAAGTTGAAGTTAAGGAACAAAATCTGATAAATTCTCGGTGGTCGCCGCTCTCGCGGCACATTTTTAGTCGTGTCTTGAGAACCCATGTAGATTTTCCAAGTTTTATTGACTTAAAAGAAAGAAAAGTCTTCAATGACTGTGTGATATGAATTTCAGATTTTTGTAAAACTTTCCTAGGTTTTGCCAGAAGATGAAGTCGAGGTACAAAATTCGAGAAATTCTTGCATTTTGTTTAAACTTCTCTCGTGCTCTATTTTGTTTAAAAGAGTCAAAAATAACTCTATATGTCCCTCGACGCGAAATTTAATAAGTTGCCCAACGGTTTCTAAACAAATTTTCTCGCTCCTTCTTTGAACGAGTAATCACGTTTTAAAGTGAGCAGTGATTTTTGATACTATTAATACTACTCGCGATGATCGTACCGACAATTTCCGACGAAAGCGTCGATATGTCATTTATAGCAAAGACTATTAAGAAAATTTCAAAAAAATACAAGTAAAAAATTAATGGTTTAAATTTGGGACTCTTGCCCTCCACTACTTTAACAATTCAACAATATTAAACAATATTGAAGTATGAAAAAAAAATTATTATCATTTTGATACAAAATTGCGGCGACAGGGCCCATCTTAAAATTCGTCTTTTTTTTAAACACCTTCACGGGAGGACAATTTTCTCTTAAAGTATAAGACTTAGAACAAAAAACCAGAATATTTTATAATCTATATACTAGTTGCTATGGAGCTACGTAGGGTTTAAAAAAAATCAAGTTGTGTAGAAATGGTACATTTTTTGAAGAAATGAATCGATTTTTTGCCAAAAAATAAGCAGCAAAATTGTTTATAAAAAAAAAGTTTGAATTAAATGATAAAACGGCTGCGTAGTTCTATAGAGACTGTAATGGTAAAGCTACTGTAAAATTTTTAAATCGATCAATACAACGGTGTTCAAGTAATACGTCCTCCCAGTTAAAAAAAAAA
>CAKNWT010301796.1:0-10264 GCA_932066315.1 Andricus coriarius | reverse complement strand
TGATGGAAATTTTTGGTTTTCGACTAATCTAGTTTTTATCAATTACCTCAAAAACTGAAAAGACTACATTTGCAAAAGAAAAAATGATGCCCCTTGAAATTCTTTACAAATTTCAGTAATTGACTTTCAGGCAAATACTTCTCAGGCTCAATCTACGCATACAATAATTTCATAACTGTTTTGCGACGAACTATATGTCTTTATGTATTTTTATAACTTATATGAATAAATATATTATGTAAATAAATTATTTCAAAGAAACGTGATCACTTTTATATGCTAAAAGTTTTGCATTACTTTTATTCTTCTTTTAAATTCTTAAAAAACAACGAATGCATCAATTATGGAAAATACAGGCGAATACAATTTTAAATAAGTTAGAATATCCCGTTTCCACGTCACAATTCAGAGGAATCATTTGCATATAATTTTTTATCTATTCCATTTAACAGGTTTTTCTTTCTATATTGTGTTTCTCTTTTTCCTCGTATGCTTAATCCAGTACACTCATAGAGCTCGCAGCTAGGCAATGCGACGTTGCCGAGTATTGCTTCTCAGCCGTCACGGCGGGAATTTACTCAGCCATCGAGACCGAAAAGGCTGTCTTTATTTTAACATAAGTACGTAATTTATCAGTAAAATATAAATTTTCTTATATGTGTGTATTCAGAAAGATTTAAACTTTCATATTCGATGTTTTCTCGCAAAATTTTATAGATATCCGAACTACTAAAATTCACTATGTGCGAAAATCTGACATGTTGCCACAAGACACCATGTTTAATCCAGCAACTTTAGGAACAAATATTTTGAAAAATAGTTCAGTTAACCTAGCTGAAACTTTTCAGGGTGATAAGGGGACCATTGAGGTACATAATATTTTTAATTCATCCAAAAAGTATAAGAAGTAAATACGATTTTCTCAGAGCAATTTTTTAAAATAATATATGTTCCTTAGTTATTAAACTATACTACTTTTAATCCAAGAATCATATATTCTGCGTCAGATAATTGTTATAAACATTTTGCTTGAGACTTTCATTTCCCTACTGTGGATAGCAGTCTCCTATTCCTACAGTGGATTTTCAGTGAAAAGTTATAGAGATCATTTACACTCATAGGTTGGAACACATGCCTAATGGCAGAATCAGCTGATCAACATGTAAATTTCTATAGGTATTTTCTAGTTACTTTTGATGCGGAAAGGTTGGTGGAAATATAAACCTCAAATAATCTGTCCATTGTAAGATGTGACGTAAAATATATGACCGAAATAACTGTAATTATACTTTTACTAAGATTATCTGAAATAGAAATTACGTCACTTTTTTCTTTGTTCTTATAGTAGCGTAGGCATAATAGTAGATTGCGTAACGAGTGGGTACGATAGTTGCATATGGCGCACGCGGGCGCCATTAGCGCACACGTGGGGGAACATGGAACTATACCACGCGAGTTGCACACACTATTTTTCATCATGAATGCACGGAACCATACTTCACAGCGGTTTTCCGTTCGCATTGTGGCATATTATTGCACACCGGCACGGCGTGTGCAATATGCAACAATGCGAACGGAAAACCGCTGTGAAGTATGGCATCTTCCGTGCATGCGTGATGAAAAATAAATTTTATTAGTACGCATTAATGCATCTTTCCAATCAACTTCGCGATGTGGAATCGAATGTCCACTGTAGAGCGAACCTGCCAACAGTGGACAAAATTTAAACCACTCAAAATAATTCCAAAAACTTTTTATTGGCTCTTGACTTCATTTTTACTGCAACCTTATGGCACCTTTTCGGTTCTTCAAATCTTCATACTTTTTAACTCTAAGTAATATTACGAAGACCTCACGCTAATGCATTTGCGGCGGAAAAGTGTGGCCACTTCTTCGGAATAGTTACACTAGTTACACTACTTAGTTCTTCACTCGGTGTAAGAATTTCTAACATACTTGTTCAGTGTCAATTTTTCTACACGACCTAATCGAGGTGGTATATAAAAACGGTCTAGTGTAACTTTTTTCAACTTGTTTTAATCTTTTTAACGAATGGCTTTTCTTTAAGTTGCCACCTGAGCGCGACGATCTTGGGGTAGAGGTTCCAGAGCTATCCTAAAAACTGTTTTTTAAATATGTTTTATGCCATTATTTATGACAGTATGTAAAAAGAGAAAAAAATGTTGTGTTGATGGGTGATTATGACAATTAGCACAATACCACAATCTTGTTGCGTGTCGAACTGTGATAAAGAACATGCGCTATGGAGGAAAGCGTTCAATGATTGGTGCCAAAGAATTAGAAATTTCATTGGTCAAAACTGTTCCACTATTATACTAATCTACCTTCATGGGACTGCGCCCTGACGCACGCTAAATTGTGGAGAGGTTAGCTTTGATTTCAATGTAGGCTGTGTATAAATGTACGGTGCCGGGCGCTCAGTTGGTATCCGGTAGATTGCTCCGATTGGTTACACGCAGTGGGCATATGTAATTGTTTATTAAAAATGAGTTAGTTGGCGTTTTCGATTTTATCTTTATTTTTATTAAATCTAACATTATAATTGTTACCTACAACGAATAAAAATGGCAAACACCAACGAAGCTTTTTTTTATGTACAATGAACAATTCAATATTCAACTATTAATGAAAATAAGTACTTACTACAAAATTGATTTCGAATTGATTTTCGAATATTTAATTTTGCACATTAGGGTTCCATCATTTATTTATTTATCATTCTGGAAAACACTATGTCAGAAGTTTTTAATCGCTTCTCATAAGAATTTCCTAGTAGAATTTAATCATACGCTTTCTTAAATTCAGATCAACTTCACTTGAATTCATGTATAAATTTTTGCTTAATTGAAGTTCATCTCTGAATTTAAATACACTGATAGAAATGGTAACGTTGATTTAACCATATGATCGTGAGTTGAAAACTTACGAGGATATTTATAATATAATACGTGTACTTCAATCATAAAGAGTACGAAATGCACTTACTGAAATATGGTAAATACAAGTTATTTATATTTGTGGTACAAAAATTTAATGTATGTGTTGCTATTGTATTAAATTTGTAATTCTATTAAACACTTGCCTGAGGGAACTATCTCTGAAATGTGTCGTTTAGCAATACCCTCTGTATGACTGATTTACCTGACTCGCTTTGTTTTGTTTACAACAGGCGCATCTTGATCGCGCCTGCGCGTCTACTTTCGTAAGCAACAAGAATCGTATGGCCAAAACAGACATCCTGTATGGCTGTATCTATACCAGCAATAAAATAGGGTTAATCTAATCATAAATATCGTTGTACCACCTATTCATTTCTATCAGTGTACGCCAGTGTAAAAACAAAATACAGTAAAGTCTCCCGCATTTCCGTATTCTTGAAACGTAAAAATTCTTTATTTTCAAGTCTGGAGTTCATTGGCTGCTCCGTCCTTGCATCGAAGCGCCCCCTGCAAGCAACTTTTTACACTGCGCATGTACCGAAAAAGTGCGGGTCAATTTTAAATCAATAAGACTATACAGATAAATACACCAGACATTCCTAGAACTGCTGTTTCTCCACGCAATGATAGGCTAGGTGAAAATGGCATTAGTCAGCAAGGTTATCATATTATAGGGCTGCAACTGCACACGAGTTTTTTGAGAACATTTCTAAAGGTAAAGCGGCAAAGGTAGGTGATAAAGGTCTAAACAGTAATATTTCTGCACTGTAAAATCTTTTTTCTCAGTCATGTCCCATTCTTTTCTCGAGTGGCGACCTTTCAGTGTCACGAAATACAAAAAACTTTCCGAAATTTGAGGTTACTAATTTGAGATGCCACTAACCTGAAATTTAGGATATTTTATTTTGTGAAACTGAAAGGTCTTCAATCGACAAAAGAATGGAACGTGACTGAGAAAATACACCCTACACTTCAGAAACAATACTCTTTGTACATTTATGACTTTTACGTATTTTCTCGAAAAAGTCCGCATTCCCATGACGTCATTGTAAAATACTCAATTTAAGCCAACGAGGGAGCTCTTCGGGCCTCTTTTTTTTTGATTGCTCAGCCACTGACACAGAGGAGAGTGTACAGGGACCGTGTTGGGAGTTAACGGAACTGCGCAATTTGAAATAACCGTATACGGGGGGCTTGAGATAATGGAGGTCATGCCTCGTGCACGTCTTAAGACCGCAGACCGCGCCCACTGCCGTGTAACCAATCAGAGCAATCTACCGGATATCAACCTAGCGCCCGGCACCGGACATCTATACACAGCCTTCAATGTAATGTCTGTGAGAGCTGCCGCAAACAAATCACCAATCAAAAACTTCTCACAGCTCTCGCAGATATTCCACTTAAAACCAGGCCTTATCTATGTACGAAAATTCGGGGTGCATTTTTCATTTTCGCGCACGCCGTTTGGTCTCCTTACTATCAAGCTATGCTGAGAATAATAACCAACTGAATCGGTGACTGAATTTTTGCTTTTTAATTATGTAGTTATTTTTAACTAATTTATATTTAGTCGAGAGAAATCATTCAAAATTTAGCAGGCTTTACTTAGTTCTTAGGATTCATGTATTCACTGTTTAAATACAACCGAGTACTTTAAAGTCCAGATAAAATCATAAGAATGTAAGGAAAATTCAAAATAATCCAAGAAAATTCATAAGAATTCAAGGTGAATTAAAGAGAATTCAGAAACAGATGTACACTCGAATTCACTGGTGATTAGCAATCCGGATTTTACACAACGTTCTGAGTTTAGTTTCAATAGAAGTATATACAATATTTATTTTATCTGAAATTAAAAAAAAGCCTATTGTCAAAGTGAAAAGGTAATCAAGTGACGGGCATAGCACCATAATGTTAAATTTAAAAAAACTCACCTCTAAAAATTGCCTCCAATCGTCGTCCGAGAGTCGGTTTTGTTTAATGGCAACCATGATCTGAGCAGGTATATCAAAATGGGGTGCAGTTTGTGATGAAATGTATGAAACTTCCAGCAGCTGTTGTACTGTAGGTCTTGCTTTTCCGTCGCGGTTGAGACATTTTCTCATCACATCAATCAAAACTGGTGGCACTAATTTTGATTTATCGCCTATATTATTAGGAAAAGGGATTTTGTGTTGCGGGTTCATTATAGCAGAAATCTTCGTCCACTGATTACGGATATCTTGAAATGGTGTGTGACCATAAACCAAGCTATAAAGAATGCAACCCAGCGCCCAAACATCCGACTTGTAGTTTATCTGAATAAAAAAGAAAATATATATTTATACGAATTTGTGAAAAATTTTATACGAATTTGTGCAATCTTTTGAAATCTATTGAAAACTTTTAAAATGTTTTAAAATGTTTCGAATTCTATCAAATATTTGTAAAATCTATGTCGATTTATCAATACCGATGATCTGATTTATCTGTGTCGATTTATATGTCCCTGCTCTTCTGCCTCACATCACTATTACATATAATGAACACCTTACAACCTAGGCTTATTATTATTACTACAAATACAATTACTAATTATTACAATAATTGTATAATAATTGTAATTACAATTACAATACTATTATTTGATTATTATTATTATTATTATTATTAATTATTAATTATTTGTTGCCCTAAGCTTACAACCTAGGCTGCTGCCTGGTCTTATTTGTCTGCTGTGTATAACAAGTGAAGATTTCTTAATACTGTGGCGCTGGCTTCTTCTAGAACTTCAGGCCATTACAATAATTTCCTTCAAGTAAGGGAAGGGGTATTTTGGTGAAATAAATTTTTGAAGAAGGCTACATTGGTCTGGTAGTCGTTGTGTTCCTAATCTGTGCGAAATGCGGAGATCATCAGCTGGCCTTTGAGGTGGTCAGTAACAAATTTTTGCTTCCAGGAAAATTCTTAGTCGGTAGCCTCACGCCTCGGGGAAGATAGATGGTATAATTCAGAAGTTGGAAACAACGACTTTCAAATCTTTTCTCCTCCGCTGTCTCTCATTGGTGATCGATGAGTGTTGTATCTTGGAGAAAATCTGTTTACATTGACTAAGCTCCTTCGTTCACAAATACGGGCTCTTACCTTCTCGACAGTCGCGCTCTGGGAAGGGTGTTTCTGCTGAGACAAACCTTCTCCATGTTTCAGATGAGATAGTTCGGGCGTTAGACTGTTTCAAGGTCACCTTGTTGGCCCTGTCAGATCTCTCCCGGGTTTTTGAAACATTGAACCTTGGCTTACTCTTGGCAAGGCTGGAGTCGGCAGGGTTATCAGAAACAGCTCGAAGTTTGTACACGGAGTTCCTTTCGAACATAGAACAATGTGTGGCGATCTCTGATTCTCGAACAACGCGGACGACTCTGGAAAAAGTTTGAATAGAGGTATGCCGCAAGGGGCAGATAATAGCTCAACTCTATTGTCACTCTATACTAAGGATCTGCCAGAGGTTATTTTCGAGGTCTTGAGGCTAATAGAAGCGACTGCGCACAGTAAAATTAAGTTCACCATACACATATGAACAGGGGCCGCGATTCTGAATACAGTCCTAGACTGCGCAGTAGGACGGGCAGAGCAACGCTTTGTCAATCCGTCCAAATCGGTTATTGTACCGAGCTGCAAGTTTGTCCGAGAAATTTTACCTATCTTTAGCTTCATAATGGACTCTCTATGAAACTTCAACGAACATGATAAAAACCTAAATGCCGCTTACATCCAATTGAGGAGGCTATATCAATTCCGTCAATCGCTCCTGCAAAACATCAAATTGATGTTAGGCCAATCTCTAATACTCTCTTTCTCTTATCACGCCTTAGCGACCTGAGCGAGCCTTTCTGAGCGAGCGGAACTTTCATCTCTGGTTTTAAGGTGTCGTCGAGAGGCGAATCGCCATATTTGCGAGAGCTGATTGCTACAGTCGAGAATAGACGCCGTAGAAAATCGTACAAGACGAAATCCGACGGTAAATTCGTTGTTCCATTCATGATCTACGTAACTTGGAAGTTCGGTCAGAAATGAAATGACCGAAATACTTGGTGGCAACTCCTGATTATTTTGTAAATGTACTCTTTTTGTTTTTGTTTTTAGCTTCGTTGCACTTTACTCTACTTAGATTTTCCCTTGCACTGTACGTCGTTTGTACTCAGAAATTGGATTATTCTGCCGCCGCTTGATTATTTTGTTTTGTCAATTAAAGTTATAATTAAAAATGTATAATACCGTCGGAAACTGTCGGTACGACTGGCGCTAGTACATACTATTAAAAGTCACTGATGACTTTGAAACGTGATTACTCGTTCAAAAAAGGAGCGAGAAACTTTTTCAAAACCCTATTGGAAAGATTTTGAAATTCCACATCGACTGACATCCAAAAAATATAATTTTGACCTTTTCAAGAAAATATACCACGTGAGAAGTTTAAAAAAAATTCAAGAATTTCTCAATAAGACTTAAAAAATCTTCACGGGTTCCCGAGATACGACAAAAAATTTCCAAGCGTATCTGCGTCGAGTTCCGCAGGGAGCTGGCCGACAGCGATGATCGCTGTCTGAAACTCGACGCAGACACGATTGGAAATTTGTTGCCATATCTTGGGAACCCGTGAAGATGTTTGAACTTTTATTGGCTTATATTAAAGATAAGATTTCAAAGATTACGTTCTATCAATTTCAGCGTTTTCAAATTCGAGAATTCTTGCATTCTTTTTTTAAACTTCTCACGTGGTATACTTTCTTCAGAAGGTCTAAACTATCTCTATTAAGGGTCACTTGACGCGGAATTTCATAAGTTTTAACAAAGTTTCACACTGCTTTTTTGAACGAGTAATCACGTTTCAAAGTCAGAAGTGATTTTTAGTAGTACTCGCGCAAGTCGTTCCCACAATTTCCGACGGTAATATCATTTTTAAGGTTTTCAAGTTAGCTTGTAAAATGATAGGTTGGAAAGAAGCTTTAGCTGAATCTCTGCCTATATGTTCCTATTGTTCATCTTCTTTTTTTTATTTAATTAATTTAGACTGGATTCGCAATAAAGATGATTATTATTATTAATATTATAGCTCTTTGTGAAATATTTTGAAATAATTGAAATTTTTAAGATCTTCAAATCTGGTGTACACTGAGATTCATAAATGCCTTCCCTCTGGTATGAAGTTGGGTTTCGAAATAGCGATGATTTTATACGGAAATAGTCAATTGTTTAATTCAATTTATATAGAAATTCATCATATTTTCGAAAACTAACTTCAAGCCGGATAGAAGGCATATATGAATCTCAGTGTACACTCAAAAGTCGAGTTTGATTTTAAATGATAAATATAGCTGATCGTACCTTATGTTTAGCATTTTGACTTGGAGAACCTCCAATATCAGTTAAAGCTTCTGGACTAATATAATTCAAAGTTCCAGTGGTTGAGTTTTTCACTACCGACGTCATATCTGAATTAATGCTAGACGCAATTCCAAAATCGATCAATTTTAGTGCACCTTTTACTAACACAAAGTTGCCCGGCTTCAAGTCTGAGTGGATTACACCTGTGAAAAAAAATATATTACATTTTCAATTTTAATAAACTGAATTCATAATACGTAATCACAAACATTTCGAAAAAATTATTATTATTTTTCTTTACCATTTTTGTGAATGTGATTTACAGCCCTCAACATTTGTCTCCAATAGTACAAAGTGAAATACTGATCTTTCTCGACTGAGTTTGTCTTTATCAGACTACTGAGGTCTGTATCTCCCAGTTCCATTACAACGTAAACCGTAGTCTCCTTCACTTCACTAAAAAGAAAATTATTTACTCTGTTTATGGATATGATTTCACATTCTAATAACTCAGTTGTATCATTAAAAATCTAATTCGGTTCTAATTGAATTATGATTAGGAACTTACTAGTCAAACATTTTTATAATACAAGGTGCTTGTAACTTATGCAGCATACGAATTTCCTCCAAGCAACCATCAACTCCTTCTTTATCCAATTTGCTAAGATCTACGAATTTAATAGCCCGCAACTCATTGTTAGACATATTTTGTACTCTATATACCTTTCCACTCATGCCTTTACCAACTAGTCCAAGATTTCGATACTGTACATTTTTTACTTTCAAAAATTCGTTTTTCTGAGAACATTGAATATCAGGTGCAGGAGCAATTGGTACTCTTTCTAAAATTTTTGGTTGCTCGTTTATACTTTTTATCGTAGGACAATTTTTCGCAAAGTCTTTGACTTCTTCAGAATTTTTTCTGTCTTTCATCTGCTGATTTAAACTAGAAGGTATCATTCCTGGAATAATAAGATTTCCTTTATCAGATATTGCGTATTTTTTAGGAGGTATTTCAGTATTCAATTGTTCGTTATCATTCGGACTCCTATTTTCTTTCAATTCTAAATTGCTTTCGACTGTTGAATGCCTATATGGTACTTCGACTTTTGGAGCTGGAGTATATTGTAATGAATTTCGTCTGGTTTCAAGAGAGTAGGCGGGAATAGTTTCTTTAATTAAGGGAGGATTCGGTTTCATTGTCTCTGCCAGTGGCCTCCTCACGCTTTTATTCTCTACGTTGCAATATCTGGAATTCAAACGACATATTTCACTACCTACCATGTATTTTTTAGGAATAATTATTATTTTAAATAATATCAAAATTCTATATTAGTTACTTTAAAGTTTGTATAAATAGCAGTTTATGGCCAAAGAGAATATAGAGGTAAATTAAAAGGGTGGCCACTAAGTTCTAAGAAAAACATTCCCGATCATTTCCCGATTTGCAACAATTCCTTATTTAAAAAAATATATGGTCTATGTATTAAAAACTGAAAATGGTAAAATTAATAATAAAAACTTGAAAACTCATCTTTTTAGAATTATACAACCAAAACTGCAAAATATACAAATTTGAAAATTGTTTAAATTATTCAAGATTTCCAAATTTTACATTAGAATTGTATAAGTTTAAAAAATTGCAATAGCGTATCTAAAATTGAACTATTTTTAAATTAGAATAATTGTCAAATTAAAATGTTTTTGTATTGGAATCCTTTAAAGTTTATTTATTTATATTTAAATTTTTTTAAATTAATAATAATTATGAAATTATGCTCTATAATTTTTCAAATTCAACGGTTTCAATTTTAATTGCGAAATTAGACCTAAGAAAATTTGAAATTGTAGTGTTCAACATTTAAAATTCGGGACTTCGAAATTAACGTTTTTAACTTATTATGGGTATGATTGCTTACATTTTAAAGCTTTCGATGTGA
>CAKNWT010301783.1:0-21560 GCA_932066315.1 Andricus coriarius | reverse complement strand
ATAATTTCCCTTCATTTCATAAAATAAACTCGGCCGAATAGAGCCTAATGCATTGCAGAATTTAATTAAAAGGTCCAATTCGATAATGGCAGCAAATCGAATACACCAAACCTAATCTGAATTCGTTTTTGCGTTATATCTATTCAAATTTTTTTACTGGGTACTTGAGGCCTTTCAAAGTTTTAACCCCTAATTTAAATGAGGGGACAACCTGTAAGGCATTGTCCTATCTAGAGCACTGGTCGGCACGCTCTTGACCAAGTCAGGGTAGGCTGACCGGCCTGACCAACGACCTACTTTCTGGTCATGTATCTGCAAGCTGGGGCAGACCAACTCCTTCCTGAGGGGCCCTTTGTTGGAAAATGGTAGATGCGGATTATGCAATTTTCAAATCGCTTGTTGAAAAATTAAAAGTTTTTAAATTTCCTTACGACGACCTGCCTGTGGACAAAAGACCGCTGCTGGAGTAGGCTCACTCACACTGAGGTTCATGAACAGAACGAAAAACGGTGCACTCGAATTTAGTCCCGTGGTCAGAATTGAGGAGAGCGGCTGGACACGAATTGAGTCCCGCGGTCAGAATTGACGAGAGCGGTTGGACACGAACTCAGTTTCAAATTCAGTCCGGCGACGCTCTCTCCTCCGTTCCTTCTTTCCCCCAACACTGGCGGCCCCTTCATACCACCGGACGAGGAGAGAATGAGCGCGGGTAAGTGAGAGAGAGGAGAGAGGTCCGAATGAGTCAAACCTCTCTCTCGCTCTGTTTCCCAAAATTTTCCCTATACTTTTCATTTTTATGCATGTTTGACCATACCTGAAAAATGAGAAAAAAGTTGGCCGACCACTGAGCTAGAATCTAGTATGAACCTACTATATATTTGCCTATAGTCCGTATACCTGGTTATACCTAATAAATTTGAGGAATTTGCTCCTTTTATGGTCTATTTCTATTGTAAGAAAACTCGATGAGTAGAGTGAATGGCTGGGTAGGTGTGAGCCGAAAATCATGAAAATCCGTTTTTGTCGAATGTCCACGATTTGAGACATTCTGAACCCAAAAAACAGGTATTCATGAATATGTCTGTCTGTCTGTGTGTGTATGCGTACATGTGTGTATGTAGATTTTTATATTGTTAGCACGATAAATTTTGAAAGAATTGACAGGTTGGATTGGGCTTTGATATACTCTCTAAGTGTCCTAAAATGAAGGTCAGGTTCGTTAGCCTGCCATTTTGGATAAAAATTCAAATAGTGAGCGCTTTTTCAAAATTTTTGAGACCACTTTTCTGCAAATTTAAAAATTCGCACAAAAAAATAATAAAAAATAAAACTTCCATTTTGCGGTCAAACTATACAAGATACGAAAAAAGATGAATGGACAAAAATTGTGCACTCAAAAAAGATCTAAAAATTTGATATGAATCACATTTTGATGGGACGCGTAGTGTTTGTTTTATTTGTAAAAAGCTGATTCAAGAATAAAATAAAGTAAATTTTTGGACAAACGACACAAACCACGAAAAAAATTAATAGAAAAAAGTTGTTCACTCAGGAAAGAGCTACACATTTTTTATTAACCATTTTTTGATAAGATGCGTTATTTTTGCTTCAATCGTGAAAAATCACATTACCAATAAAAGTTTGTTGTTCTAAAAACGACGCAAGGTACGAAAAATGATGAATAGACAAAAGTTGATCATATAATGTACAAAATTTCATATTTTGGACAAAATCGAGTGCGAAGCACGAGGTACATGATGATAATGTATTCGTTAAAGCCGAAGGAGCTTTAATAAAAGAGAAATCACACTCACCAAATTACGAGCAAAGTGCGAGCGAAGCGAGCTGCGCGCGCATTTTTTTATTATTATTCCACAGGATTTTACTGGATATAAGAAAAAATGGAGTTAATTTTAAAGATATTTAGAAATTTTACAAGTTTGGAAGAAACTAAAAAATATTTTATAAACTTTCGGAAATCTTTTAAAGTTTTAAAATATTTTTAATCTCTCTAAAGTTCTAAAACTCGTTAATATCTTTCAAAATCTTCCAATGTCTTTTTTGTTTGGAAATGTTTTGAAATGTTTTTTAATTTTCTCTTAGATTTCATGATTTAAAATAAAAAATCGTTCTAAATCTTTCCATCACTCTTAAGACCAATTTTTATTCTCTAAAATCCTTTCAAAAATTTGTAAACGTTTCAATAATTTTTCCTAAATATTAAAAAATCTACATCTTGTCAAAAAATTGTTGAAATGTTTTCAAATTTTTTAATATTTTAGAGTCTTTTCAAAAACTTTAAACCTTCTAGATATCAAATATCTTTTAAAATAATTCGAAGTCTTGTTATGATATATATTTTTTTAATTTGTGTAATTAAAATAATGCCCTCACAATCTTCAGAATTCTTTTTGGCAATGTTAGAAATCTTTTTGAATGTATTAATTATTTTAATTAACTAACTGTTTACCATAAGATTTTTCGCTAATATTGAATTGAAATTAAAATTTCTTCTCAATAGTTCCAAATTAGTGGCGCTGTTGTAGCTACCCAACAGGCGTATTGCTCAAGTTTTCAAGGCGACTTCAAAGTGGTTTCAGACTTAAATCCTAAATTCAAAGGACAAAGTACTTTGCAAAATTCTCAATGTCAGGCCTGACTATTTCAAAGGATAGTTTTCCGTAAGCTGCATGGGCATCCCAAATATTTTCTACGCCACAGGCGTAAACTTGTCAAGTCTTGCAAGGGGCTGTTCCTCCGTTTATAGAGAGCCCAATGCCGCTTCCGAAGAACTAGCCTTTATAAATATCATAAGAATCCATTACAGTTAAAAAAAAAAACAAAAAAAACTTTAATAATAAACAACGAATAGGTAATAGAAACTTTAAAATAAAGCAATTTTATTATTTATTTCTTATAAAAATTATTCAGCTTTATTACAAATCTCTGAGACTATTAGAAGCTGGAAACGAGACTCTTAATTATTGTTTACAGTACAAAGAGTTATTATTTCATCTAAAAGTAGCTGATGCCAATTTCTTAATGAAGATTTACATTATTGAAGTAATAATTACATGATTTTATTTAAAATCGCTAAAGATCTAGCACGTCAAAGTATGGCCATTCAAACATGTGCATAAACTTATTTAACTTGATAAATATAAAAAATAAAATAAAATAATATATAAAAATTATAAATTGTTATATATACAAAAGTATAAACAAAAAAGAGTGTGTTTTATCTATTTAAATTTTTTCGTAAAATTGCTTGCACTACTGAAAAACCACTTTCTATTCTGACTCTGAATTTTTAATTTTTTTAATTGATGTTTTCTTAAAATTGATCAGTATTATCAAAAACTTTGATATTACAAAAAAAATATTTCCTTTAGAGTTGTCCAAATTTTTAAAAAACTTTTGGCTGCAGGATCAATATCTTAACAAAAATGAACACAATTTTATTTTTCCTCAAAAAACCTTGATTGTTAATTTATATGGAAACAATCGATTGAATTAAAAAATGATACGGGAAATTTCTCCCCGGAAATATTTTACGAAATATTCAGTAAAAAAATCCGAAGGACCTAGAGCGGACCTAGAATTATTAAAGTTTGATGAGTTTGATGACTTTGGAAGTGGAAATTCAAGTTTTCAATTCAACATTGAAATGGTAAAGCATCGGAATTACTTATTTGTTAAACTAAAAACTTGTATTGTAAAACTTTAAACTTGCATCGTTATTAATTGTATAAAATGCAAAATTAAATCTCTTTAATTTCAAATATTTACCATTAAAATTTGTACGATTTTGAACAGTTGCAATTGAAATCTTGAATTTCAAAGATGTATAAATGAAAATTCTTCAATTTCGATGATTTTTAAGATTAAAAAACAAGAATTTTCTAAATCTTCGAAATTAAAGAAATCTTGGATGTAAACCGTAAAGCATCCAAATTGAAGAATATTTAATTGTAAAAACTTAAAACTTGCAAAATACTCAATTAAAAATGTTCAAAATTAAAAGCTCCTTAATTCTAAAGATTTAAAGTTCCAATTTCTACAATTTTCAACAGTTAAAATAAAAAATCTCGAATTCTTAAACTACAGAATGGGGTCGTTGCATGAATTTTAGGTAATATATTTTTGAAATACTGCATATCATTCTGAACATTTTAGTGCATTTAAAATTATTTTTTATTGCTTCATTGTCGAGAAAAAAAATGTTTAAGAAAAGTATCGAAATCCCTATTCAAAAACTCTGATCTTGAGACGTCACTTCCTAAAAACCGCGTAACCAATCAGAATAATGATCAATTGACTAACAAAGTATCTAGAAGACAGCTGGCGAAAATTCAATTTATAATTTCTAACAGAGATATTTGTTAACTTAAAATTTTCGAAAAGCAGCAGCCAGTCGTAACCAAAAATCACTAAAAAAATACAATTTTGCTTAAAATCAAAAACCTAGAAAAAGATAGTAATGAATAATATCATTCAAGTGCGTGAGAATGAGATGTTTCTAAAGATAACCTCAAATTTTTGTCAATCATATGTTCGGAACATTTACACGTTCAATCGCTAGCGGCCATATTATATTCCCTCACCAAGCGGACAACCACGCTACTCAGAAAGAAGTGCTTCCGCTATACCACGCAACCAATCAGATTTTCCCGCAAAAATTAAAAAATTATACTTTTTAAACATTAAAAAAAATGTTTACTTAATTGAAAAAAACTTTCCTTCCGTAGTTGAATTATTTTTTTGGTGTTCTTTTAATTTTACTAGGAAAAAAATAATATTTGAAAATATGCAACAACCCCATTTAAAGGTATTTAATTTGCAAGAGTTACATTTAAAATATACGTTATATTTAACTTTCTTTTCATAGTTAAGCGCTAAAGATTTACAAATGAAATTTTTTAAATTTTAAATAAATAAATTTTTTTAAATAAATAAAATAAAAATAACATTTTATAATATGTACTTCAATTATGAGTAGGAAGGGGCAACTATAGGCCGGCTGCCAGCCTACCCCCACTCCTCAGTGTTTACACAGACGTCTGGCGTCTACCGCCACTCCTCGGCTGTCTGGGTCTTATCTCGCTAGACGCATGTGTGTGTTTAAAGTCTATTAATAGAAGATAAGAAGGAGTGAAAGGGGAGAGTTTCTAGGGAATATGTGTAGATACAAGGATTGGTGCATTTTTAAAGGTCTATGTGACGAAATATTCTAAAGTTGGAGTTATAGATTCGCAGTTCTATGCGAATATAGAAAAGAATAATAAAGTGATATGATTTTACTTCAATTGTTTTAATTGAGAATTAAAGAAAGTGAAAAATATATATTTGAGAAATAAGATACGAGTTAATTAATGTTAAAAGCAATCTTCAAAATTAAAAAGGTATGTCTTATTTTAATACGGTATGAGTTGTAAATAAGTGAAACACATACACAAACATATAAAGTGTAAAATTTTCTTTTATTCAGAAATGGTCATTTTCACTTAAATTTGTAATATTTAAATATTATTCCCAGTTTTGGGGAAAACGTTTAAATCAACCCCCTAGCAAAAAACCTTATCTAATTATAATATTTAAAAATATATACATATATACAATTTAATTATAATATTTACAAATATATACATATATACAATTCAATTATAATATTTACAAACATATACATATACAATGTAATACATAACTAAACTAATTCAGGGTAAAGGAAAGCATATGAAGGGGGAGGTGGGCAAAGGGATGCATATGAAGAAGGAGGTGGTTCTTGGAAGCATACAGATATTGGCGGAAGTATGGGGCTGGGTGGTTCTTCGGTACAAGAAGAGTGTGCTCGGGGTTCGGGAATTGAGGCAGGACGAGTTGTGGGACGTGTTGAGCTACGAGAAAACAAGCTTCGAGGAATGGTAAATCGGGTTAATGTGGTGTGGAAGTTGGGAAGCAAAGGGATTTAGGGTAATATTGGTTTTTGGTCTGTGGATTGGGGTTCAGAGAGAGACTCTTGAGTGCGGACTATATCTCTGCTGTAGGGATGTGTTCGCCCAAGAGCACGTCTTTGAGCCCGCTCTCCTCGATGACTAGAGAGCCCAGTTAGGTTCGAGTACACTGCTGCATTTTCTTCTTTTTCATCTTCTTCTTCATGTTCTGTACTGTAGTATGTGGTACTATTATCATCATCATCATCATCATGGAGTTGTTGGACTTTACTCTTATTGGCCGGATGCTCCAGTGTATTAGCAGCATCCAGTTTGTCCATACTGGGAGAGTACACAGTGACTGGTCCACTGACTGACAGGCTGTTAATGCTGCTTGTCGAATGATCTGTGAAATGAAAATAATATTAAAATTGAACCGCTTGCGATCAAAAGGGGATATGCCCGAAACGCCGTCGTTTTATTTGGCCCCTGAGTCATCTTTTTTTTAGGTGAAATTTCAATTTTTTAATAACATATCCCAATAGGAAATTTTATTGCGCATATTTTTAGTCTTATCAATAAATGTGATAACTTCATTAGTTTTCGAAATAATCAAGAAAATCTTACATTTTTCTGCAATCGCAAAATACGAATTTTTTGTGTTTAACTCGCCACAAGTTCTACAATAATAGGAATTTTGTATTAAAAATTTCAGAAAATATGCACCATCACATAACGAAACTAATGGTATTTATAGAATTCCAATGAATTGTCACTAAAAATTTACAACGATTTTTATACTTCTCATGGCGTAAATTAGATATTGAAAGTTTCAAACGCTTCGGGAGTCGAACGAATTTTCAGAAAATTAAAATTAATGGTCACCTAAACTTTTGTTAGGATTCAAGGAAGTTTTTTGCAAAATATCAGGCAATTATGTTTTATAGTTTTAAAGTCACAATTGATTTAAGATATCAGCGCTGTCCCGTGGCCGGCTTGCCCTCCCAATCGCCCGCTGTTACACAGACGCTGATGTTGTAGGGCGAGCTAGCACGCGCACGGGACGGCGCTGAGATCTTAAATCAATTGTGGCTTTAAAACTGTTAAACGTAATTGCCTGATATTTTCCAAAAAACTTCCTTGAATCCTAACGAAAGTTTAGGTAACCGTTAACTTTAATTTTCTGAAAATACGTTGGACTCCCGAAGCGTTTGAAACTGTCAATATCTAATTTACGCCATAAGAAGTATAAAAATCGTTGTAAATTTTTAGTGAGAATTCATTCAAATTCTATGAATACCGTTAGTTGCATTATATGATGTCGCATATTTTCTGAAATTTTTATTACAAAATTCCTATTATTGTAGAACTTGTGGCGAGTTGAACACAAAAAATTCGTATTTTGAGATTGCCGAAGAAAGTAACATTTTCTTGATTATTTCGAAAACTAATGAAGTTATCACATTTATTTATAGGGCTAAAAATATGCGCAATGAAATTTCCTATTGGGATATGTTATTAAAAAATTAAAATTTGACCTGAAAAAAAATATGACCCAGAGGCCAACTAAAACGACAGCGTTTCGGGCGTATCCCCTTTTGATCGCCAGCGGTCCAATTGCTGTCATTTTAACGAGAAATTTAATTAATTCATACCTTCTTTAATTCTAGGCATGCGGGGGGCAGAGTCGGTATTTGTGGTGGTGAATGCCGAATATATTAAAATAAATAAATACATTTTCTATTTTTATATTTACACTGATTTATATCCGTAGGGTGGAGAATCATAATCCTCTATCCTACGTCTTTTCATATTTGATACCCGGCAGATTTTTTCTTCGTCACGTGTTATTACCTGATGGAATCGAGTGGTACGAATAGCGCGAGAGTTTATTCGAATAGGTTCACTTTCAGAGACTACAAGATCTCGAACAGAGTTGAAATTTAAAAACTGGGAATTATCAAAGTTCAAGATAATACCTTTAACTTTATATACGGCAGACTCGCTACCATCCGCTGAACGAGCTATGTATGCATAAAATATAGGCCCTCCTGAAACAAAGGAACGTATCTAACTTCCTTTCCCGTGATCTTTTTCTAACTCGTCGGTCATTTCACCTAAAAGTGAACCTACTGGTGGAGTGTACTCACCAGGGGTGCCGCGAGTGACATATGTATACACGAATCTGTATCATAATATCAAACACGACGATCTAACTGTTCCAAATACTCGTACAGTTTCAATAGTGCCTGTGCAGTGGTGTACGCTGCAATGACAACATTTGTATTAGCTGCGGGGGTAGCAGCTTCTTCCCTGTACACCCAACAGACGTACAACATGGTTTGATTTGCAGGCACGATATCTTTGACCTCGATTTCCGGGTTAGTGAGGAGACGCAATAGTTTTTCTCGCGTGGGTACAATTTCTGTTCGCGGTAAATTATTACGTTGCCCAAACTTACCCCAGAAGGAGTTAAGACACAGTTTCGCGACGGAACGCAACTCCGGATTTTTTTTATCATTTTGTCACGGTCAAGCCTAATACCCTCCGCCAATTCATATTGATGAATGTATTCGAGCTTTGAAACTTCATCAATACAGTATGATGGCCAACCACTTGCCTCCTGTTTGATCTTTAAGAGCATATTAATATATCCTGCAAAAAGACCTCCCTTGTGCGTGATTGGATCATACTGTACTACTTTATATTGCCATATTTCTGAGATGTCGACAATTTTGCAACCCAATTGCACAGCTTTTTTCAACTCATCGGAAACCCATGTACCTTTTTAACACACACTGTGACTCATCTTCATGCGAACACTCGCCCTGTTCCAGAGTTTCACAGCATGTGCGACAGAGAGATAACATGAGTTTCTCGTGTAAACAAACCGGCAAAAGAGGATGATAAAGTTTCCGTGGAGGTAAAACTTTACAAAGTACTAAACCCTCGACGTTCGTAAGATCAAAATCTGGACTTATAAATTTCTCACAATCTTCTGATCCTACATATACTGTTGGGTGATCTACAGGGTATTTTTCTACTTTCGAGATGTACGGATACAGAGAACAAATATCTTTGTAATCGATGATCTCTCCGTCTTTCACCTCGTAAAAGCATTTTGTATTCCCTGTTCGACCGCCGTAAAATGCATCTCGAGGGTTTAATACCTTACCAGTTTTTAATAACGGATGGTTATTTAAAAAATCTTCGAGATTGCTGTCCGTATTTTTGAGGCGATTAAACTCACATTCCCATATCTCTGTGAGTTCATACCCGTATCTTTTTATATTATCCGACCGCGCACGTGTCTTTTCGTATCGCTCATTCATGGTTTCTCTGGTATTACTAAGTTCTTTATCTCTGTCAACGGGATAACAGAGCTTGCAACCAAGCCAGAAGCAACCATGAAATTCGAATACACGGCGAGTTCTCGTAGCGTCATGTTCAAAAAAGCCATCTACTATAGGGCCTTCTTGAAGACGATGCTCTCGAGCTCTACCAGCGTGATGAATAATAATATTAAGATCCCGCTCCATACATAAGAGCCACTCAATACCAACCCTGGATTGGGTATCACCCCATCTATAGCCACCTCTTGGAATTATCCCAATCACATTTGCTCGTAAGAAATGCTTCCGAAAGAACCGATTGCACGCCGATGCAATAGTGGGGGCCTCAGTGAAAGGAAAAAGATTTCCACACTCGAGAAATATAAGATATATGATATATGTGGAAACGTTCCTTTCTTTTCTCCTATTCCCACTAATCCAAATGATGCCGGTAATGCGCTGAGAGGTAATTGAAAATAATTGATACTGTCAATAAAAATGGTGTGCTTTACTCTCATTGAAATGATTTTGGTACCCGATGAAATTAAATCAGGATCTGTTTTTTGGCAGTTTTTATGCTCGGTTAAATGTTTTAGAATGAATTGAGCGTCAAAAGATTTAGCATTATGAGCTATACAGATAATTTTTTTTAAATTCAACAATGGGACGAAGCGTAAAATCTACGAAATCACGTACTGGATTTTCACCCGCAAAGACAAATTCGCGAATCAACCCGCAGTGATCGCACGGTTTCTTAATGTTCTGTTCAGCGATACACCATGAGCAGACTTGTTGAGCTACACAGAGATAAACCCCATGCTTATTCATAGAGTCGTCCCCGTCGAGCGTTTTATTTTGCCGCGTTTCAAAATCGTAAAATATAAATAAAACGGGATTCTTCGCGTCATTAAAACCAGAATCTACACGTGTAGGTGACATGTAGCAATTGTGATTATATTCACGCTCGCAGCCACATGTCCTACAGTAAGAAAAACCACATTTGTGATTTTTATCTTTCGATAGATCAACCAAACGCGAGCACACATCACATATTCGCAATACATCACAAACGCTCTTTGTGGAGGAATACGAATTCCTTTTTTTATGACGATTAAAGCAATCGTCACTAAAAAAGAAGCGCAAGCATTGTTCACACTTGCGTCCTGTGATGTATGCTTCATCGGGGTTTTTCTTACATTCCAGCTGAGTTAAACATGCCCCACATTTTTCCGAGCACCTACGGTCATTCATGTTTTTATAACCCTTATTACAAGGTGTACAAAATTTTCTAGTTGAAGCCGCAGCCGTCAAATTTAAAATTTTCTGAAAATGACGAGCGTCGCTATCATACAAACGATGTACAGTATGTATAGGGATTTGATCTGCTTCGATAAAATATCGTGTGCCATCAAAAAAAGGTGGGTTTTCACCGTCGCCGAAAGTTTTGAGATCAGAAACGATAATAGCAATTTGATCACGGATCAGATATTTTTGAAATTTATTAATTTCGAAAAAACCGCATCCTTCCGACGGTATTTCCACAAGTGTATTGCGTGTTAGCTCTCGTGCTAATACCGTCTGTAGGATGGAATTTTGCTTGCGAACAGCATGCCATTTTTAATTTTTTCCCCGTTTCTTAATTGACCGCGTTCACTATAAATTTTACCTGAAACAATCGCTCGAGGGAGACATAAATTATCGCGATTTTGAATCTCTAAAACTGACCTTTTGTTAATCACATCTCTAGTTAAAACCGCCCAACCGAACCCTGTAGGATTATGAACACAATCGATTGTTAGTTTAAAGCTGTTATCTATTCTAAATTCGGTGACACTCTGTGTTACTATAAAAATCAAATTCCATAGGTCTTCAAAGTGACAATCGCGTACGTAACGGAAAGACAACGCTGCACCATCTTGGGTGAAACTATCCGCGATGAATTTGATTCCGATAAAATCAAGAGGGGCATAAGGTTTTAATAAATACTGAAAAAGCTCTTTAATTGCTGATTCAAGCCACTCGATCGGGCAAATTGTTTCTTCAGGGTTATACCGGAATCGCAATTCGGTTTCAGTACCACGTAACGCAAAACGCGGATAATATTTATGTTTTTTATTTGTAATCAGAAATTTTGAGTTCATCGGCATTTCACCACCCTCATTTGAAACACTACTCTGATCACGTAGTGCTTCTTGGTCCTCAGCCATGGTGGCAAGATTTCCATCATCATCATCATCAGATTCGTGATCGGCACTCTGATTTGAGCGCTGCCTCTTTCGTCCTCCCCCCCGTTGAATATAAGCACTCGTGGAGGGATTGGGTTCTACGTGTAAAACACACAATTACAAATATTACAGGTAATTTAAAAGATCATAAACGATTTAACACAGAAGAACTTTTTTTGGTTAAAACTATTATGGTGAGCAATGAAAAACTAGATTTCATTTTTGCTATCATTTTCAGACATTATTTTAGATACGAAAGTTATACTTTTACATTTAAATTAAAAACAAAATTACACTGGGTTCGCAAAACTGAAGCAATATAGTACCAATTGAGGCTATTTTAGACACATATCAGTAATTTAGAAGTTCTCACTTTTTACGTTATAATAAAGTTTAAATAAAAAGTTCTTAACTTCTCACTTAATTTTGAGTGAAAAGTGAGAAAAAAGGTGAAAGTTGACATTTCACATTTCACTTTTTATTCTTCACGTCATTTTCTTTGTTGTTGTAACATTAAGTGAGCTCCAGAATAGACGAATCTGAAAGTTTTAAATCGATATATCGAATAGGTTTCGAGATATCGATTTTTAATTTTAAAAGATATGACCAGTAGCTATTCGACATATCTAGTTAAAGATTTCAGATTCGTTTTTCTTGCAAAAAAAATCCTTTCGTTATAAACATTAAGAAATAAACTAAATAGAAACACAACTTGAAAATGTTAAAATAAATTCCATATCTCGAAAATATTCGAGATATCGATTTAAAGAATTCGTTTTTCTTGCGAAAATAATCATTTTAAAATATAAAGAGAGAGAGAGAGAGAGCAGTATCGTTGCAGAGAAAAATCTTATTGTCTTATTGTCTCTGTGTTTCGATCTGGTGTGTACCCGCAGGTAAACGATCTTGTCAGAGCGATAAACCAGACCCCAATTGCTCGAGAACACGTAGGCTTAGTTTTCCAAAAAGAAAAAGATTGTTATATCAGAGTTGAAAAATTTGTCAAGAGGATTGTGATATGAACGGTCGTCATTTTCTTGCAATAAGTGAAAAAGTATCTCATATACTTGGTTTTGCACCACAACAATTAATATCAGATAATTCTCATTATGCTAATCACCCTCCAAGTCTGGCTCGTGGTTTACCTGAGAAAATATATGTTTATTGCGATATTTGCGAACCTCATATTACAGGCGATGTACGAACACCGCTTTTGCGTATTACTCCTGTCGACACCCGAAACTATATTTTTGCATTCACGCAAGTTACTCAGTTTTCCTCTCCGAATTTCATTTCTCTTCTTTATATTCAATTTCGCATAATAGAAATAGAGTTTGGCACTCTGACAGTGACACTTCTGTTTAAAAAAATTGATTAGAGAAGGGGTAGAAGAAGAAAAAGTAAAAATTATATGATCTAGTAATAATGAGTTATTACGTGGATTACTACACAACACCAGTCGGTGGAGGGGGAATATCAAAAGTTTATGTCGGATCGTCCTATCA
Organism: Andricus coriarius; assembly: GCA_932066315.1. Classification (NCBI taxonomy): domain Eukaryota; kingdom Metazoa; phylum Arthropoda; class Insecta; order Hymenoptera; family Cynipidae; genus Andricus; species Andricus coriarius. The sequence continues at coordinate 8,568 of CAKNWT010301783.1, read as the reverse complement.
GAGAGGTCATGAAATCGGAAGCTTTCTAGGTAGACTTTTCCGACGTGTATTGCCGATATTAGCGCGAGGTGCACGTACAGTTGGAAAGGAGGCACTTCGGACAGGTGTTAACGTTTTAAATGATGTCGATAGGAAAGTACCACTCAAACAGGCATTAGACTCGCGTATTAATGAATCTGGTCGAAAATTAAAAAGAAAAGCTTTGGATAAAATTGATAATCTAATGAATGGATCAGGTTATAAATTTGGTGTAAAAAATTTCGGACCTCAGTTCTCCGGAGCTCGTGTTCTTGAGTGTGTCACGCAGCTTAGAAAAGGGATTAACGAAAAAAAAAAGTTAAGAGGCTTACTACAAAAAGTAAATCAAAGAAAAAGAAAGGGGTGAAAAATACGAAATCTAAAAAGAAAATCAATAGTAGTAAAAAAAGGAAAAATAAGAAAACACAGAAGAAACAAAAGCGTAAATCTAGTACTGGAAAAAATCGTTTAATTTTTGACATTTTTGGCGTTTAATAATTAGATTATTATATAATGTCATTTTTACACTCACATTCTAGCGAGTGTTTGAAAACTGAACTAGATCTTTTTTCTCTTCCACCTACTCAAACATCTATTGAAAGCTCGCAATGGGTCCATTACAAGCCCGTTTCATCGTTAACCGACGACTCGCCGATAGAGTTTGTCATTCCAGGCCACGGCGAAGAATACATAGATCTCGCTCATACAATGCTCAGTATACGCGTCAAGCTGGAAGCACCGACAGAAACTTCTGCAAATGCAGCCGATCTGAAAAGTGTAACTGTGATAAACAACTTACTTCATTCGATGTTCAATCAGGTGGACGTATATTTCAATCAAAAACTCGTTTCTCCTCCAAACAACGCATACGCGTACAGAGCCTACCTGGAAACATTGCTAGATTATGGACCAGCTGCAAAAAAGAGCCATCTGACTTCCGCTCTATGGTGTGTAAATTCTGCAGGAAAAATGGAAGATTTGTCCACATTTTCAATCAAAACAAATTTCTTCTCAACGGTGTCGAGATGCGTCTTCGACTCGTACGTACAAAAGATGGTTTTTGCTTTTTGGATCCCGGCAGGACATGCAGTCTACACATTTTGGAAGCATCGCCCCTCGTACGTCGTTCAAAAATAAGCCCAGGATTTTTACTAGCACACGCGAAAGCTCTAGCACAAGGAACAGCAAAATACACGATAACAAGAGTAGAGGTCAAAGCGCTCACTTTACATGGCGGTATTCACGGTGAAACTCTTGATAATGTTATTCTCGGTCAGTTGCCTAAAAGAATAATAATCGGTTTCGTCGAGAACAGAGCCTTTAACGGAAATAGAGAACTTAATCCGTTCAACTTTAAAAATTACAAGATTAATTTCTTATCCCTTTACGTCGATGGCACAGAAATACCCCCGAAACCTCTGCAGCCAGATTTTTTCAAAAATAAACTTTACGTTTATGCTTATCGGACTCTTTTCTTCGGAACTGGTATTCACTTTCTTAATGAGGGTAATGATATTGATAAAAGCGATTACCCGGAAGGATTCTGCCTTTTTACTTTTGATCTTACCCCTGATCTTTCTGCAAATTGTTATTCTCACTGGAATCTCGTAAGAACGGAAGTGTACGAATAGATGTGCGTTTTGAAGAACCACTTGCCAACACAGTAAATTGTATTGTATACGTAGAATATGATAACGTATTGGAAATAGACGCGTCTAGACAAGTTATTGTTAATTATAGAGGGTAATAAATTATTTTCGCCGCCGCCTTCATTTCTTGGAATTTTACATATCTCACATCCTAATGTACACCTGTGTTTACTTAGGACAGGTTTGGACAGGAAATGAGTACCTTTTTACATTCGAGCTGTTATCTCTCGAAAATTCAGCTGTGTAAACATTAAAACGATAAGAAAAATCTTGCCCATATGTCATCATATATACGTGTTTTTGGAACTCAGCGACCATCTTTCATTTCGTTCAAAGTAGCCTTACAAGTCGGTTGTTTTATTACGTGATTAATTGTGCGAAGAATATTATGGACTACGTGATTGATATTCAAGGCTTTCGCGATCTTAAAAATAAGTTTATTGCAAAAGAAGTGGCCGTCATTGCAGAGGATCATAACTTTATCGGACATTGGATAGCTGCACCACCTTACCCCTTCTGGGATCTTTGTAGCGATGCGAAACAGCAGAATAACTGGCTCACCTGTTATTTTCATGGGATCGAGTGGTTTGAGGGAGATACTCCTACGAATTTTCTACATTCGAATCTTCGTGATGTCGCAAAATCAGCTGGTCAAATCTATACCCGTGGCTGGGAGAAAGCTGTACTTTTGCAAAATATCATGAGTCGACAGATTATTAATCTGGAAGAATTAACCTGTCCAAATTTAAAAAAACTGGAAAGCAGTAAAGATTACTGTTTTCATCACGGTGTGAAAAAAGGAACATTTTTTATATGTGCTGTAAATAACGCAACTAAACTGAAAATCTGGCTTCAAAGTCAAAGACGAGAAGAAATATCACTTCGAGGTAGTACACGGGAGAGTACACTAAAAAAAAATGTTTGTTTTAAAACTGAAAATCATGCGACGGCGATGACATCGAGGACGGTCGCTGACAACATACAAATTTCTGTTAAAAAAATCAATCAGACTATGAGTGAGGAAAATAACCCTTTAACAGATTTGCCTCGACTTGGCAGCCCTGGAAATAGAGATGGACAGCCTTCAGATACTTCGGGCACTTCAAGCAATACCACCACACACGACTGATGTATTCCCTGCGGATCGGATCCCGAAGGTGTGGATGAGACCGGCTGTTTTAATTTTCAACACGGATCCACACAATAAAAACGGATCGCATTGGGTTGCGGTTTACATTGACAGAAATGGCCACGGAACGTACTTTGACAGCTACGGCCTACCGCCTCTTATTCCTCAACATCTTTATCGTCTGCGAGGAAACTGTACCCTATTCCGATGGAACACAGCAGTTACAAAGTTCCTCCTCGGACGTGTGTGGGCAGTTTTGTATTATGTTCTTGTATCATATGTTTAGTGGTTTTTCTTTGTGTGAGTTTACCAGGCTTTTTAACAAAAATCTGGTAGAAAATGACCGCATTGCTGCGAATTTTTATGAAATGATTAAAAAAAAAAATTAAGCCGAGTGCTTTGCACAAATCTGAAAACAGGTTTCAAGGTGGGGATTATAACAAGGGGGCTATTAATACACATCTTGAATCCTGTGTTCAATCTTGCTCTTCACAACTTGCTACTTTATATATAACGTAGTATACTAAAATTTAATACAGCGAACTACGTGTTACTTTAAGAGTTTATCAAATATATTTTTGCGTCACTTATATTTCTTTACTTTTAAGTTTATTGGAAATTCTCGATTGGAAGAAAAGGAAGTCGTATTTTGTATGTGTGTGTGTGTGTGATTTTATTCAATGAAATAAAATGATATCCCTGTCTACGATGTGTAATTATTCATAATAATAATAATAATAATCGATAATTTTAAGTATATGTATCTTTTAAATGTAACTATTTTTAATTTTTAACTTATCATAAACCGGTTTTACTAGTTGTTATTAGATGTAATTTTTTTTGAAAATTTGATGAATAAATCTATTTCAATAGGTTTGAACATAACCCTAATCTATTTATTTATCTTCCTCTTCTTTTAGAAATTAGTTTTATTATTTAACTTTCAAATTTATTTTTTTAATTAAAAGTCATTAAAGTAGATTCATAGAAGTTAATTATTCCTTTCAGTAGTAGTCTAAAATCTATGAAGCCATTAGTACAGCTTTAAATCTGGCGCCATACAGTCTACGAAAATCCATCAACACTGCACAAGTATACAACTCCCTGAAATGCCATCGTTTGTCCATCTATTCCTTATCTTCCATTCTTAGACTTTATACAAACAATAGCGTCGAGCGAGGCAAGGCCCAACCAGCCGCCGACTGGCGCCAGACGTCTGGGTAAACACCAAGGAGTGGGGGTAGGCTGGCAGCCGGCCTATAGTTGCCCCTCACTACTATTGTGGACAATAAAATGAAAATCGTTGACTTCTTTTTTGAATATTCTTATAAATTTTGCATAATACACGGAAAAAATTTATCCGTAAAAAAGTCACGAACTCGTAGCTAGGTCTCGAATATATGAGAAAGATTCATCGGATATTGATGTATTTTCGTAAATAAGCTGTGAACTTTGAGAAAAAATTGAGTAATTGGGAAAAGATTCTCAGAGCACTCACGAGCTTGCCCGACAAAATTGGGAACTAGAAAGTAGGTTCGCCTGCACGTGACCCGCACACACGCTTGCCCAAACGCGCGGTGCTTGCGTGTACTCGCATGTGTGCTTCGACCTCCTCACATGAGTGGCTAGAAGTTTTATAATACATATTTTGTTTGGGCTCGATGGCTGCGCGAGTTTATGCACTCCTGGTTTATGTTTACAAACTGGTGAGTCAGCAGTCTCTGAGGGTTCGAATCTTCTGAGTTGCGAATTTATAAATTAATGTAAATTAAATCGCACAAATAAAATTTTTCCTTTTTATATTTGAGTCTGAAATTTTCAGGGACTGTTCATAGGAAATTCGAACTGTTCGTAAAACTCTTCGAAATTTATCTTTATATTTCTCATAGAAATGAGGATGTAATGTTTCATTTTTTTATCTCGTATCCGAGACCTAGCTACAAGTTCGTGACTTTTTCACGGATAAGTTTTTTCCGTGTATATGTTTCCGTATATACAAAAGGAACTTTGCAGGAACTTCAAGTTACTTGAATCAGCGCAAACGTATCAAGTTACTATTTCTATTTACACGAAGTAACTGCAGCTGTAATAAGTTTCTTTTTTTTAAGGAAATTGTCCATCACTGCATCTATTTTTAAATCATCTTAAAGTCAGATGAAAATAATTTTTATGTCCATCTAACATGCTGAGAAATTTATATTCCTTTCCAAATTAAAAAATTTCTATTCAATCGCAATAATTTCAAATAGAAACAGAATTGTATAATGTCAAATTGACGTATATTAATAAACTGGCAAACTGGTTGAATAAGAAAAAAATAAAGAGACAATTAAAAGCACGCGATAAGTGAGCGAAAACATGGGGACCTTTGATGTGAATAATGAATGAATTTGAAGATTATCACATGCAGGTATAGATCACGCGCGACCAAGTCCCTGTATTTTTATTTTCTTTCATGTGAAATATAAACAATTTGAAAATTCATTATTAGAAGAAGGGTCAAAAACTAAGATTTTTTCACATTTTTTTACCGACATTTATTAATACTTAATTATTCAACGAAAATATAGCATTTTATCTACTCAGTTACTTAACAGGCGCTGTCTAGTATTACGGAATTTTCCGCAAAATGAATTATGTATAGTGCTACGACTGCTCTTACAGAAAATTCCGTAATAATAGACACTTCGTTAATAGGTCTTATAAGAAAAATAAGTATTAAACATATAAATCTTCTCGTAATTCTGTTTTACGATTCCAGAACAAATAGAGACGAAATTTGATTTATATTAATTTTTATTAATTTATTATAATTTTTTTCATAGATAAAATTTATCAGAAAATTTACAAAGTGTATGCACGAGACAAAAAGAATACAAGTTGTAATTATATTTTATTATTTAGAAATATCATTCATTTGATTCCAAATTGTAGCATATGAGGAAAGAGGTACACAGGGTGTTTTGTTTAACTTGAGACATTGAAATATCTTAAAATCATACGCATCCTATGAAAAAAATATCCGTGATAAAAACTTTTTATTTTTGAGGGCAAAAAGCGACTTTGAATCAAATTTACCCCACCCACCCCCAGGAGACATTCGGTGGGGGGGGGGGTATGCGAATCGAAAAAAAAATTTTGAATAAAACTTACGTATTTCATGAAGGAGAATCTGAATCTGTGATTAAAAATGAAGGTGCCCATTTGAAATTACAAAGTTACCCCCCCTTCTGCCTTCTGGAGGGGAAGGGGGGGGGGTGAATTTGTTTAAAGTCGCTTTTTCCCTTCGAAAATAAAAAGTTTTTATTACGCACATTTTTTCATAGGATGCGTATTTCTTGAAATATTTTCATGTCTCAAGTTAAAAAAAAACACCCTGTATATGTTACTAAGCAAATAACGATTTCACACTAGACAGTTTTTCTTTTTTTTTTTCATTAAAGAAAATAAATTTATCTTTAACATTTATCAACCCGTTGTTTTTACCTCTGGTGTTTATCATATCAGAGTTACCAATTCCAATCTTCATTACCGACTTTATCAAATTGTACCCTGTTTAACGAAGTGAGTACACTGAGCGAAAAATTCCCGTGTAGTTCAAGTTTACACCCCAATAGTTCGGTTGGTGTCTCTTTTTTTTCAACCGAAGGATTGGCGCGCTTGCACTACTGAGACGTGCGATCACCCCAACCATTCGAGTGCTCACCCGAAACAGTAGAGGCCGAAGTGGTGGGGTACCCGTCCGAATACTTGGGGAGCTTGCACGAATGATTCGGGAGATTCGAGTCGTCAACTGCTCTGGATGTTGCGCGTTCGAAGTTTGCGCATTTTCGCTAATGGCCGAAGCTGATAAACATCAGGCTCTTCCCGAATGTCACTGTTTCTAGGTTATGTCTATTTTATTGTTCATGCGCGAGATGTCAGTGGAATAAAGTGAAACTAGTTATTTAGTTTTTCTTTAGATAATCATTAACCAAGGTAAGAGAAATATAAAACATTATTCTTTGTCTAGAATTATTCTCTAGGCTCATGTGCAAGCAACGTTGTTTTGCAAAACCCTTGTCATCCAGTCAAGTGCAAATATGAGAGAATTATGTCATGGAAAAAATTCTATAAAACGGCGATTTATTTTTCGTTGACTTTTAGGCTCGTAAAATCAGCACCAAAAACTTGAACATTTTCTTTATTTCGGGTTACCAAAAAATACCGGAGCTTTTTCCCATTGATTCACGATATTATATTTGATAAACGTTGTATTAATGTATAAACGTTTATTCTTCAGCCGGTTGGCCTCGCTCGCATGTCCCTACTCTCTCGCTTCCGCGTCTACTACCTAATGCTTATCTACTATTTACAATATTTACATACTACTTATATCTACTTCTTCTCCTATTTACAATCTCTCCTCCTCCATTCCTCTTCCTCCTTCCTTCTCTTCTTCTCCATCCTACCCAACACTCCCTTCACCCATGCTGTCTCCCCTTTCATGCATCAATACCTCCATGCTCATTTCACTCGTTTCCACCTCTACACACTCCTCCAACCAGTGATCCACTTTTGCATACCCCTTCCCACACAGTTCACACATCCCCTTTCCACTCGAGAGCCAGAACCTATTAAAATCCTCCATGCACCCACACCTCATCCTCGCTATAAGCCCCTGACTTCCTTTCTCTCCTTTCTCACATAAGTATTGGGCTCTCGCCCTTGGCATAATACACACATAGTTCCCGTTAAACCTTGACTCTCTTATTCTCTCTTCCCCTACTGCCTTCTCTCTCTCCATGCCGTTTTTCTTAACCAACTCATATGCCTTCCTTCCTCGTGCATCCCTCTCACTTCATCCATCTGTAGTCCATTCGCTCTAAAGTACCTTTCCCTTCCAGCCTCCATCCTCCCACCCCCTCTCCTGTTCTCCTTCTCCCACCAACACACCCTGACCAGCTTACTTCCCCCCTCTTCTAAAAATTTCTCCTCATATTTACATGCCCGAATCCCCGCTAGAATCCCTACACTCGTTCTCCCCGTCTCCCTCCTGACAATATAATTAGGCGTGTTTCTTGCCAACCAAATCACTAGCGAGTCAAACAATTTCATTCTTCTTTCATAATCATCTGCGAATAACTTCTTTCCCAACCCCCAGACCTGCCTCAACACCACATTTGCCCTTCTCACTCTCTCTTTTATGCGACCATCTACTCCCCATTCCTCCGAAACACGAAGCCCAGGTATACAAACTCTTTCACCTCCTGCACCGCCTCTCCCTTCCACTTCCACTCCCCTCCCTTATCCCTCCCACCTCCTTTTCTGAACACTATAACCTTAGACTTTTCCGCATTCAGCTCTAACCTCTTCTTATCCAGGAATCTTCTCAACCTCTTCATCATCTCCTTTAAGGCCTCTTCGCTTCTTGCCAGCAAGACTATGTCATCTGCATAGACTAGTGACCAAATCCTAACCCCTCCTATCCTGACTCCTCCTACCACCCCGGTCTCCAGCTTACCTTCCATATCCGCAATTAAAATTGCTAAAAGCATTGGGCCAAGCGGACACCCTTGCCTTAACCCGCTATCCATCCAGAATCCCACCGAAATCCCCTCCCCTCCTCTTACCTTATCTTTGGTCTCTTCATATATCTCCCTTACCCTCTCGAACAGGCCTCTGTCCACTTCCCTATCCTCCGTCGCCTCCCAGAATCTTCCTCTATCCACCGACGGAAACGCGCCTATGAGATCCACGAAAAACGCGTACACTCTTGACCCCTTCTTCGCT
>CAKNWT010301782.1:0-11615 GCA_932066315.1 Andricus coriarius | reverse complement strand
AAAATTATTATTTTTTAGTTCAAAATTCAACTATTTGGTTGGAAATTCATATTTCGCATTAAAAAAATGAATTATTTATTTGAAAATGCAAGTACTTTGTTGAAAATTCTTCTTTTTTTTTGTAGAAAATTAATCTTTGTGGTTGAAAATTCATCTTTTTTGCATAAAATTCAATTATTCCAATTGAAGATCAATCATTTTAGTAGAAAATTTATCAATTTTGTTGAAAAACAATTTTTTTAACTGAACATTCAACTGTTCCATTTTTAGTTGATAATTGATCTTATCCGTTTCAAAATGTAACAATTTGGATGCAATTATTTTTTTTTTAAATTAAAACTTCATCTTTTAGGTTAAAAATAAAATTATTTGGTTGAAAGTTAAACTCTTTTGTTAAAAATTAAATTTTTGGTTACAAATTTATCATTTAAATTAAAAATTCATCTCTGGTCAAAAATGTAACTATTTTATTGAAAAAATTCAACTCTTTGATCAAAAATTAATTTATTTTGTTTAAAATCATCTTTCTTGGTAGAAAATTAATTTTTTAAATTGAATTTTCAACTATTCCAGTTAAAGATTCATTACTGGAGTTGAAAATTCATCTTTTTGTTTAAAATTCAACTATTCCAGTTAAAGGTTAATCATTTCAGTTAAAAATTCACGAATTTCGTGAAAAGTTGATTTTTTCAACAGAAATTTCAACAGTTCCATTTTTGGTTGAAAATGAATGTTTTTTAATTGAAAATTTAACTACTTTGAAAAGTAATTTATTTTGTTCGAACTCTTCTTTTTTGTTAAAAATTAATCTTTTTGGTTTAAGATTCAACTATTCCAGTTAAAATTCATTAGTTTTGTGGAAAATTTATTTTTTCCAATGAAAATTTAACTATTCCATTTTTTGATGGAAATTGATCTTTTAAGTTCAAAATTCAACTGCTTGATTGAAAATTTGTCTTTTTCAGTTGAAAATTCATTTTTTTCGTTGAAAATTCATTTCTTTTCTTGAAAGTCGTCTTTTTTGGTAAATTTTGTTGTTTTTTTTTGGTTGAAAATTCAACTACTCTAGTTAAAGATTGATAATTGTAGTTGAAAATAATTTTTTTTTTATATCTTAAATTAAAGGATTCCAGTTCAAAATTCATCATTTTAGTTGAAAATTCATCAGCATAGTGGAAAATTAAGTTTTTCAACTGAACATTTAACTATTCCATGTTTCTTTCAAAACTGATCTTTTTTATATTACTCTGAACGGATATCCGATTTTTTAAATAAATTCTTGAATAGCAGAAATCATTCAAAAATCATTGAACATTATTTAAAAATATAACATTTCTTATAAAAATGTTGTTTATTCTTTCCGACATGTAAAAATAAATGTTTAATCTTTCCCCTATTTTCCCCTTTTTCGTGAGAAAATTACCCTATTTCTTCTTTTTTGAGCTCCCAAAACAAGTGAATCCCTGTTTTTAATTTTTTTTTAAATTTTAATATTAACCATCCAAAACACGAAAATGCATCATAAACTATAGGGTATACCTTCATAATCTTATTATCATCTTTTGTTCGCTCACTCTTTATTAAAAATATTAGTGTTTAACATTTTTCATCGATTTTAAAAAAATTTTATTTTGTTTCAACTCAAAAATATTCAAACTCAAAAGATCTCAAGTCTAACTGTTTTCTATTTATCTTAGATTAATGATAAATTATATTAATTTATAATTTTGAAAAATTTTATTTATACTAAATTTTGTAAAATTATCCATGGAATTAAAAAACGGTATATAGTATATAGTTGGTATTTGAAAGAAATTATAGTAAAATTCATCGAGGATGAGGATGAGGGAGTGCCTTGGTTATGCAAGCGAAAACGAGTGATAGGAAAAAGATCCGAATAGATTTATAGATACATTTATGTTTATATTCTTGCCCAGGTAATTACATAGGGGAATGTAGATTGGATGCCTCTTGATAAAAATACAAAATTAGAATGAGATGACGATTAGAAAATGAAATGTTCTTTACAGCATATCAGGACACACAACAATCTGAGAGATACAAATTTATGCTTCTTGACATGCTGTGTTTTTCTTTTATTCATAATTAGACTGACTTTAAAGCTGCTACATGATTCATTATCTACTACTGACCATACTTCAAGTTTAGCTTCCTTACGTGAATTATTTCTCTTAATTGCCTTTCCGTAAGATCATTTATCCCTCTAGCATTCTAAACATCCAATCTATATTCGTCGACTGAAACTCTTCCGAATGGAAGGCTTTGATCAACCAAGGCTTTAATAAATTCAGAAGCAACTTTTGTTGTTGTATTATATTATTGTTGGAAGTACTCGTCCAACTACCAACTTCATGCGAGGAATGTATTTCTTTTCTACTTGATAGCATGCCCTAAATGATTAGCCAAGTCATCGTTAGGTGGTAAGTGAAGTCATTGCATGCTGAGAAGGACACCAGCCTTCTTCAGTTCAGCAATATATGAGAAAATTCTTAAATTTTCATTCAAATTCATTCAAGTTCATTATTATACAAGCTCTACTCTATAATTATCTAAGATTGGGCGTAAGCTGCCTACTGGGGTTGCCTCGATTTCACCTGGGGTCATTACAGTACTCTTGCCACTTTCAATGTTGACTTTTGCCCGCCCTTTACTGTTCAAGTTAGGATTATATTTATATATACCAACAAGAAAATCAGTACTCTGCAAGATTGCAAAGACGTCGCCATTGAATGTTTCTAATACAATCTGTTCTCCAGTTGGCAAGGGCTGAAAGACTTTCCGTCTTGCTAGTATTTTAACTGCTCCATCTTCAGGAAATGTGTATCTTCGAAGTTTGAATTTATAGCGCGGATTTATGAAGGAAGTAAATCGAATAAATTCAAGTTTGTCAAGTCCATATCCATGTGTGTCACTGGAAGGGAGAAGAGTAATTGGAGCTATACACCTGGCATGAGGAGACCGGGACCTTGCACGAACAGGAGGCTTGGCAGGAGAAGAAGCCCTGGTCGGAAGATGAGGTGTGGCAGGAGGAAGAGAACTGGCAGGAGGATTTTGCCTGGCAGGAGGATGTTTTCTGCCAGAAGAAGAAGAAGAAGAAGATGGGCCACCACGAGGAACATCAGCAGTAGGAGAGCGCTTCGGAAAAGATTCGGACTGTGAAATTAACTCTGGAAGAAGAAAGAGTGGATTACATTTTTTTGAAAAACGATTGATTTTGAATTACTAATAACAATGTACTATTTGTTGCAATTAGGGGAAAAACTGATTATTGCGTTGACAACGAATTTGGCTAACACTTTATCTAATGAATATTCTGGTGTTTCATTAAAATATATATACCTAGTATATAACAGTCGTTAGAAAAGTCTTATCTCCTACGGATTGACAAATAACAATTTCTAGAACATTGACGAGAGTGATAAGATTTTCAGATACGTAAAAAGCTTAGCATCCATACAAATATTAAAATTAGGAAAATTAGAACTTTTTTCAACATATTGTACTAATTAGATTGAACCATTTAATAAATAATTTTAACTTGTTTCTAAAAGATGGAACATAAATAACATAAATTAGGTTTTAGCTGAAGGTAGCTGATTGTTCGTTACATATTTAGAAGTAGTTTTTCAAGATTCTGAAATATTAATGCAGCAAACCCTATATTAGTTAGAGGTTTCGAAAGGTGTCCCGGGTGATAATTTTAAATTTGAAATCTTTTTTGGTTTTAGTTAAAGGCAACTATAGCTACCTTGATAATTCATATGTTCTTTACTCTTCCCAAAATTTGCCAGAAGATCCATTGTTTTGGGCGGCATGCCTGATGATATTTCTGTGAAAAGAGGAAAAAGATTGTAGAATTTGTAATGTTCAAAATGGATTAAAAATAGTAAGAGTGCAATTATGTTATTCCATTTTATTTCGCATAAGTCAGTTATATTAAAATTAATGCAATCTTGCACATTATTTGTTTTCAGAATATTATAATTTATTCTTCACTTACCAATAGAATTAAAAATAACGTCAAATGCTAAGACCAAAGTATAAAAGGTCTTCATTTTTTCAAGATGTTGGAAAAGATGATTATCGGAGAATTGTAAAAGCAGCGTCACTAATGAATATTCTGATATTTCGTGCATACATACTATTCTGAGATATTTGTTTTTTCCCCTTCCGGAGAATAAATCGCGTATTTGAATAATTTTCGTAAGCGTGTTTATCATTTCACCTTGAGAGGCTTAGAGAACCCAATTAATTGTCGACAGAGTAAATATGAAATTGCTCGTTGGCAAACATTTTTCAGGAGACTTTTTCAAGTAATTGAAATTCGTCCATTATCATTGATTAGATAAGGCCTCTTTCTTCTAAAGCATTAGTAATATGTCACGCAAATTTAAAACCCAAAGAAATATATTTTCTTAATTCTATTTAGCAGAATTTTTACCTGTGAGATGGTTCATCAAACGAAGAAAAATCTATGAATCCTCAACCATTGCACATTAATTTTTTGTTAATTTTGGATGGAATGAATCAATTCTTATGGTCTTTTAACTTCCTTAATATCAATTCGAATTAGATAACTTCTATTTCTAGTGCTCCAAAAATTGATCTTCTGGAGATCAAAATTAAAAAAAGTGAAATAAATGTTTGATATTCATTTATCAACTTTAAATATTAATTTTTTTTAGCATATGATTATGATAAAAAGTTAAGGCACGCAATGAATCTCATATTTTTATCTTCGCAGAAATTGCTACACCACGATTTAATACTCTTATGATTACTAAATAGTCACGTAATATTTATTCGTGACGTTGGTTCAGATTTAATAAGTAAAACGATGGAATCAGTATAGGAATGCGTTCACACACTGAAAATGCAGTAGATTTCAATTTTATGCATCAATTTATTCATAAAAATCAAAGAAATAAAGGAAATTAATTAATAATACAATTTTTCTATTTGTTTTCTAGGAAATTCCAATAAATACAGAAAAGTAGGTAGAACCATTATACAGAAATGATGCTTTCTTGACAACTCTCAACCAAAATAACAAACCATTTTAATGCGTCGAGAAAGTTTACCTACTTCTTAATCAACATTTTTTTACTGAAACTTTACTAAATTCCCTTTCTCGACATCTCGAGACGACTTCGGATCACAAACACTTTTCTATTTTGGTTTTACGTTTTGTTGTTATACAAAAAAAATTGGAACGAAATTCAAGGGAAACTGAAAACAAATGTTAACGATTTGATGTAACGATAACCAGTTTATGTTAATAAGTAACCTACCCATCATTGTTTTCTACAAGATCTACTATATAATTATCTAAAATTGGACGTAAGCTGCCTACTGGTGTTGCCTTGATTTCATCTGGGGTCATTGCGGTACTCTTGCCACTTTCAATGTTGACTTTTGCCCGCCCTTTACACCGAAGGCTAGTATTATATTTGTATATTCCAGCAAAAAGATTAGTACTCTCCAAAATTGCAAAGACGTCACCATGGAGTGTTTCTAATACAATCTGTTCTCCAGTCGGCAAAGGCTGATAGACTTTCCGTCTTGCCAGTATTTTCACTGCTTCATCTTTAGGAAATGTGTATTTTCGAAGTCTGTATTGCCAGCGCGGATTTATGTAGGAAGTTATTCGAATAAATTCAAGTTTGTCAAGTTCATATCCATGTGTGTAAGTAGAAGGAAGAAAAGTAACTGGAACTATACACTTGGCAGAAGGAGACCGAGACCTGGCACGAAGAGGAGACTTGGCAGGAGGAGAAGACTTGTTTAAAGAACGAGGTGTGGCAGGAGAAAAAGAACGGGCAGGAGAAAAAGAACTGGCAGGAGAAAAAGAACTGGCAGGAGGATTTTGTCTGGCAGGAGGACTTTGTCTGTCAGAAGAAGAAGAAGAACTGCCACGAAAAACACGAGGAATTGGAACGCCATTTGGTAAACATTCAAACTGTGAACTTAACTCTGCAAGAAGAAAGAGACGATTACATTTTTTTGAGGAATGAATGATTTTGCGTTAATAATAATACTGTACAAATGCACGCAGACAATCAATTCTGTTTGCAGCATTAAGCTGACACTTTGTGATGCTTTCGTTTTTCATTACTTTATTTCGATATTGGTATTCTATCAGAAGATGAAATTTGACATCATGTTAACGTTTAAATAATAATTTAACAATTAAAACTATTGGTGCAGCTGATTGATTTTATTCATGCAAATATTATATTGTATCAACCCGTATGTTCCAGAATCTTAAAAGATTCAATAGAATTTTTATGATAATAATATATTATATTTAAACGATTATGAATGTGTCGTGATATTATATTCACCAGTAGAATTAAGGATGACCATCAAGGTAAATACCAGACTATACACGATCTTCATTTTTTGCAATTAGGAACAAAATTGATTATTTCGTTTATAAATAATTTGTTTAACAGTGTATCTAATGAATATTCTGGTGTTCCATTCAAATATATATACCTGGTATCTTAATTGTTATCTCATAGATTCTAAGCGTCAAGGTTGTCCTTCTGAGATAAAAATTATACTTCTTTTCCATAAGTCAGCGCAAGGAAAGATATTGGGTAATCTAAACGAAGGCTACGATAAAAATCAGAGTCTCAAACATTAATTTAGCCAATCGTATAAGATTTCAAGAAGTACTTAGAAGCTCATTTTCTTGAGAAAAAAATGTGTTTTATTAAAAATTTCTAATTTCAAAAATTTTTAGTTTTATTTTACAATTATTTCATCCCTTAGGGTTTATGTTTAAATTGTTCAATATAAAATAGGAACCTACTCTTTTTAGTGCGTAGACAAGTTCAAATTAATAGCGCTTGAAAATCAACAATTATGATTTCGTAATATTAGACAATCTTTAAAAGATGAATAGCGAAGAATTTCTAAATTATCAGTTATACATATAAGTTTCTCAAATATGAGTAATATTGAATTTAAGATCTAAAAAATATTGCCAACGAAATTATAGAAGTCTTTGACTAACAATATTTGAATAACAGGCGACTATTAGACAAACTTATACTCTGCGTATCAGTAAATAAAAATTTTTAGAACATTCTGGAGAGTAATAAGATTTCCAGACACGTCAAAAATTTGGCAATCATACAATTAATAAAATTACAAAAATAAGAACGTTTCTAAACATATTTTACTAACTAGGATGAACTATTTAAAAATAAATATACAAATTATAATAATTTTAATTTAATATACAATATAAATTGAATATAATATATGTAAAATATAAATTTGAATAGGATTCAAAATCGAAATTCAAAAATAACCTACCCATCCCTGTGTTTTACAAGATCTACTATATAATTATCTAAAATTTTGCGTAAGTAGCCTACTGGGGTTGCCTTGATTTCATCTGGGGTCATTACGGTACTCTTGCCACTTTTCATGTTGACTTTTGCCCGTCCGTTACAGTGAAGGCGAGCACTATATTTATATAATCCAATAAAAGAATTTTCACTGCCTAATATTGCAAAGACGTCATCGTTGAATTTTGATAATACAATTTGTTCTCCAGTCGGCAAAGGCTGAAAGACTTTCCGTCTTGCCAGTATTTTAACTGCTTCATCTTCAGGAAATGTGTATTTTTGAAGTTTGAATTGCCAGTGGTAATTTTTAAAGGGAGTTAGTCGAATAAATTGAAGTTGGTCAAGTCGGTATCCAAGTACGTTAGAAAAAGGAAGCCTGCTAGGTGGAGTCATATCGTTGGCAGGAGGAGACCGGGACCTTGGACGAAGAGTAGGTGCGGCAGGAGAGGAAGATCCAATCAGAGAATGAGGTCTGGCAGGAGGAAGATAACTGGCAGGAGGAGGATAAGTGACAGGAGAAAAATGACTGGAATGAGGATGATGTTCGTCAGAAGCAGAAGAAGATGGGCCATCACGAGGAACTCCAGGAATAGGGGCGCCGTTCGGTAAACAGTCGAACTGCGAACTTACCTCTGCAAGAAGAAACAGACGATTATATTTCTTTAAATAATAAATCTTGTTGCATCACTCTATAATATATTAACCGGATAAGATTTGTATCAAATCCAATGTTCCAGAATAACATCTTATACTTTTTCTATCAACCATTTTTATTGCGAAGGTATCAAATCTTATCCGCTCCAGGCATGGATCAGATCTTATTTTATATATTATCATACAAACTCTACTAAATCCTAAACCTAAACACGTTGAAACCAGAAATTGTTATTTCCGGAAAGATTAAAAAAGTTTAAAAAATAATAGATAGGTATGTCATAGTATTATATTTACCAATATAATTGAGGATGACGATATAGGTAAAGACCTGAGTATACACGATTTTCATTTTTTGCAATTAGGGGAAAACAGATTATTGCGTTAATGAAGAATTGGTTTAACAGTGTGTCTGATGAATATTCTGGTGTTTTATTCCAATATATAAACCTGGTATCTTAATTGTTATCTCATCGATTTTAAGCGTCAAGGTTGTCCTTCTGAGATAATTTTATTTATATTTTATGAGTCAGTACAAGGAAAGAGATCGGCTAAAGAAAACGATTTTTTTTAATAGCGCTTCGATTTTAAACTGCGTCTCAAACATTAACTCGACGGAAGATATGATTCTTAACGCTTTATTCTTATCTATAAAGTGATAAGATGTAAATAAGTAGCTGGAAGCTCTTTTTTTTGAGAAAAAAATTATCTTCAATTTCTAAACGTTTTAAATTAAGAAACTAAGAAATTAAGAACTTTTTCAGACATATTTTAGTATCTAGAATAAACTATTTAACAAATTATTTAAATCGTTTCGAAAACGGTCTGGCCTCTTAGTATTACAAAATTTGTTATTAATTTCACAAATAATGATTATTTTTATGATTAGCAAAAAATCTGCCGTCGCGAACGCGCACATTTTGCGTTTGTATTTACTGCTAGTTTTAAAATAAATAATTTTCTTTCATCAAATTGTGGAAAATGTTAATATAACCTGAAACTGTTTAAAAGTGGCAAATCTTGGTATGACAATGTAAATAACCTTTATATTTTTTTTACTGTTTCAGGTGAGTACCCAGATATTGTGATATCATCTTGAAATACAGGCATATGTGTATTGCTCATTATGATCACAGGTAAACAATTCGCAATTATTTTATGTTTCTTTATCTCCTAGTTTTGTTTGAGATCCTTTTAAAAAATTCGATTAAAACGGCAGCTCTTATAGCCGAAAAAATTGTGAATCTTGATGATGATTGTTGCTTATTTAATTTTAAAAATTCTAACTTTAAGATATAAAACAACTTTAACTTTTGAAAAGACAATCAGGTTTTTATAGATGACTTCGGACCACACTTTTTTTATTTTTTTACTTTTTGTTAATTGAATGTATTGCGTGGAGGATGGTGGCTAACCTGCTGTACTCTAAAATTAAATGAGACTTGGCGACAGTAGCTGACTGAAAATTGCCGCATTTCATCTTTGGTCATTGGAGTAATCGTGACGCTTTGAAATTGTTTTTGACCGTCCCTCAAACGCTGGATCGGATTCTTTTTAGGAATAAGCCGAATAAATTAGAGTTAATCAAATCCATATATAAATCCGTCAGAGGAAGAAGTAAGCCTGTCAGGTCTAGGTATGCACATGGCATTGGCAGGAGGAGACCTGGGCCTGACATGAAGAGGAGGTCCGGCAGGAGAAAACGTGCTGATCGGGGAATGAAGTCTGATTGGAGGAAGAGAAGTAGTAGGAAAATGTCTGGCTGGAGAAAAAGATCTGGCATGAGAATAAGATCTGACTGCATGAAGACACATGTCAGGAGAATGTTTTCTCTCAGAAAAAGAAGAAGAAGAAGAAGATGATGATGATCTATGGACGGAGAGGAGGTTCGGGTAGAAAAGAAGACCTGATCGGAGAATGAGGTCTGGCAGGAGGATGTTCTATGGCAGGAGGCTGTTGTCTGGCAGGAGGATGTTGCCTGCTAGGAGGATGTTGTCTGACAGGAGGATGTTGTCTAGCAGGAGGATTTTGTCTGGCAGGAGCATGTTGTCTGGCAGAAGGATGTTGTCTGGCAGGATGATGTTGCCTGGCAGGATGATGTTTTCTGGCAGGAGGATGTTGCCTGGCAGGAAGATGTTGTCTGGCAGGAGGATGTGGTCTGGCAGGAGGATGTTGTCTGGCAGGAGGATGTTGCCTGTCAAAAGAAGAAGAAAACGATTGCATGCAATAAGGAGCACAGAAATAGAGGCCCCATTAGGCAAGCACTTGAATTGTGAACCTAACTCTGCAAGATGTAACAGATGATTTTTTTAACTATGTTGGTATATCATAAACTCTTTACGGCAAAATTGTGAGGAAAGGCTAAAGACATTGCGAAATGATGGTCTTGGGAAAATGTTAAAATGGTGGACCAGCAATATTCTTATTTACCTTTAATACCTTCTTTATGATACCGTATTTTTGTAAAAATGGTACCCTTTAAGCATGAAAGAAGTACCCTATGGACGTTGTTGTGCACCATGGTTATAGATTCGGTACGCTAGGACTCTCTAAATCGTGTTATTAGTATCGACATAGATCGAAAGTGATTTATGATCGATTGATCTCGATGTAAACGCCGTTTAGAGTCCTTAATAAACGTTCTTGGGCGGAGCCTTCTGAAACGTTGGATAGGTTTCAAACTCTTGTTGAGACATAGAACATTTCAGTGAAAGTCAAATCGATCCATCAAATTCAAGTGTAATGATCTTGATCGATTTGCTTCACTTTACCATTCGATAATAGAACATGACACTTCAAAAACTTATTATTCTCAGTCGCCCTGAATAGGAAATAGAAATTTTAAATTATACACCTTCTGTTTTTTTAACCGATTAGACATTTAACGTCAGGAAAATTAAAAAAAAATGTTTGTTAGAAAAATTAATTTTAAGAGAATATTTTAAAAGATGCCATAACATTCCAAAAGATTTCCAAAATTAAAAAAAAAGAACCTAGAAGATTTTAATGTATTATTTTTCAGGATTTTAAACAAGTTTTAGATAAACTTCAAATCATTCTAAAAGTGTTAATTTTTTTTTTAATTGCATGAATAATTTAAAATTTGAAAAATCCAAAACAAAAAGTAGATTTTTGAAGATTTCGAAACATAATTGTGAAGCTTTCTAAGGATTTTGTACCGACTTAAGATAATAAAACAATTTTCTTAAGATTGCTGGGAAATTTTTTTATGATTTTTATTTTCTGTTGAAAAATTAATTTTAAGAGAATATTAAAAAAATTGTTTAAACATTTTCGAAATTGTGAACAAAGAATCTGAAAGGTTTGAAATTTTTGTTTAAATTTTCAGTTTCTCTAAAAAAGTGTAGTAAAAAATTACATAATTTTAAATGTTAATTAAAAGTGTGAAATACATTTTAGAATCAATTTAAAATTTAGAAAAGTATTCAAAAAATGTGAAACAAAATGAAGATTTTTGAAGTTTTCGAAATAAAATTTTGAAGCTTTTTAAGGATTTTGAAGGGTTTCACTATAAAACAAAATATTTCTAAACATTCTTAGGAAAATTAAAAAAAAAAT